>VZRH01002609.1:581616-602892 GCA_013397555.1 Urocynchramus pylzowi
CCAGATTAAAATGTTTGTGGGAAAGGAAACAGTATTTCATCATTCCTGAGAAAATTATGACCCTGAGGAATCAACTGAGAAAAAGTGCTACTGAATATTGGTGTGTCTTAATGAAAACCCTTCTTTCCTCCTGCAGCGTTTCCATTCTGAGATTTCAATCATGCTATGTTCTGTCAGTTAAGCTTTAAAATATAATTGTAAAGCTTTTTTCTACCATACCAGTAACAATCACGTCAGATTTTCTTTGAGATCATTTATATACACACATACATATACATACACACATTTATTTATGTATGCTTTTACATAAGTATGTATCTCTGTGTGCTTGTGCATCTTTTTCACAGCAAAAATTCCATGGAAGAATGGCATGGAATTGTTTGGAGCCTAAAAACATAGATGAAAATAAAGCAAACCAAGTCTATAAAACTGAGCGACTTAAGAAGATAAGCCTTCAGCAGCTGTAACAAATAGAATGACAGAGAAAGAAAGAGAAAAAGAATGCCACTAATGTCTCTCAATGCTCTCTCCGTGTGTTCAGACAAGTTATGGCTAGGAATGTAAAACTTGAATTTAAAGAAACTGCATCTGGTGGAGATTAAAAAGGATAAAGAGGAGAAAATCGGTTTGATGTACACTTCAAAATGCTGCTCATAATATAGTTTGTTCTATTACTTGAAAAGAGAGTATCACTGTTCTTTTATGTCTACTTTTTAATCCTATGCTTTTAAAGTATCTTTTATTTGCTCCTATTTGAGGTGAATTGCCTCACTTCAAAAACTTAAATCTAGTTTGAGGATTTTGACTTTAGAGGCTTCCTTTGAATATTCTTCTGAAGTTATATTTTATCCTCCATTTTAACAATTCTCAGGTTTTACTGGGTAGTTGTGAATACAAGGTCTTCCACAGTGAGAATCACCTGCAGACTCAAGAATGCACATTTTAAACTAAAGCTGCCAGTGAGATGTGTCAGGGTCAGGAGAGAGGTATTTTCTCAACTTTGTTGAACTGTAAATATGAATATTGTCCCACTGAGTCATGTAAACACAAATTTCATTTTATTGTTATTTTTCTATCCCACACCATGACTCTATCATTAGCTGCTGCAGGAAAAAAACAAAACAAAACAAAAAAAAAAAACCAAAAAAACAACCAACCTTAATTTTGGAGCTTGTTAGAATTTAAAATGTGAACTTCACTATCTAATTGTGAACCCACGAATCCCATTTGAAATCAATTAGAACATTTGTCTATCGGTAAGATACTTAGTCTTTTCTTAACAAGATGATAGAAAGAACAAAAAATGTGATTTTTGTTAATACATCATTGAATGAAGACCATTAAACTAGACTCAAAGGGCAAGATGCCTTTTTTGAGCAAAACATGGCAATCCTAAGTGGTTGCTTGAAAGAGTTGAAACAAAAGCAGAAGCTCCCTTAGACTCAAAGAGATCTTAGATATGTTACAGTTTTTCATAAAAAACTACAGTGAAATTAGGAGTTTTCCTTTAAGGACTGTGTGTTCAACTATTGTGGAAGATCTTTGTGACAGTTTCAATTATTTTTATTCTGTGTTTTAACATCACTTTGCTTTGTGGTATATTGGTAGATGATCAGTGTCTGTAGTTCAGATGCAGAAATAATAAAACATAAAGAGAAACTATGAAGTCATTGAGGCATGACCATCTGAGACTTGGTGCTGCTCACCAGATTCATTTGTAAGTTCATAATTCAAAATAAACACATTTATTGGCTAAGATTCTCACCCTCATTTAAGCAGAGTGATGCTTGCCTTTCAAGCAGACATAAATTGAATCCAACATAAAACCACTCTACACTGCCAGAATTCTGTAAAGCATCCTCAGTGAAAAGGGAATTCAGGTTATTAGAAGAAACAATTTTTTAAAGTTTTATATTTTATTTTAACTGAAAAAAAAACAACCTACCTTTAATCTCTCAAACTTCTTTAGCATGCTTCAACTCAGAGGCATATATGTTAGTAGTGTAGAAATTTCACTATCAAGGGAAAAAGCACAGATATTATGGGGTTTTAGAGGTACCTGATTCAGTTCAGTCAATCAGCTTTATCTACCCCTTAGTTAATAGTCAAGTGTAGAATAATTTAAATGGACCTGATGATATGAAGAACAAAAAAATTATATGCAGAAAAGGTACTCATAGATTCATATATTATATGCTGGGAGAATAAAATGGTCATTTGATATTTAATCTATTTTTTTAAACAGTAATATTTTTTTCCCCACTGGAAACCTAGTCTAATTTTCTGGGTGCTATTTTTTCTTTCATAACAGAGACACCAACCACAGTGGCATAAATTAGCACAGCTACAGCAGGAGAGAGCATCAACTGACTGGCATTTGTTTATGTCAGTACAATATACACAGCTGTCCACGGCGTACACAGCACAAGAGTTCTACAAATTTTAATGCAGATGACATTAAGACAGTAAGAATTGATTTGTGGAAGAGTGCAAGACCTTTGTACTCCTAAGCTGCCACATCTCGTTCTCTTCTTCACAACTCTTAATATTCAAATATTGGACTTCTCCCTCTCATACAGGAAATCTGGCCACATCTCAGTTGTAGATAACTGCAAGACTCAGCCACCTGTATGAAAAGACAGTGTCCCACAAATAATGAGCTCTTAGGCCTTATTGTGTCTTTCAGTAATGCTCAAGTTTGGTTAAAAAAAAAGAAAACTCTCATCTTGAATAATTTTAAACATGACTTCAGCAGAAAATGTTTGAATAGATTGTCCCATTTTGCAGAGAAATTTGAGGTTTATCCTTGCTTTATGTCTTTTCTGCAAGCAATATGTCAGCTATTATCTTCCTCCACTGTCCTCAGAAAGTTTTTTCCTTTCTTTTTTCTGACTCATGCTTTTTTCCTTGAGGTTTGGAGTGTTGCTGGTTCAGACTGATGCATGTGACTGGCATTGTGAACTGAAATGAAGGATGATTACATGCTAACAAGAGCACCCTTCTCACTCCATGTTTCACACACAGCAGCAGCAGCAAGTGATTAATGGAGTGGCTGGAAGGGAGGTTCGTGTGGTTGCCTGAAATCATCCTGTGCTGCTGTCAGGATCCAGGGAGAGCAGTAGAAAAACATCTACCTATATTTACATCTTCCTGCTCTGCCTCAAATATTTACTGTGTACCCTTTGCTGCAGTTTAGACCTATTCAATATTTTCACTCTCTCCTGTTCTCACTTCTCCTTCAGATATCTGTTTTTCTTTTATCTCTCTATAACCTTTAAGCTTTGCTGCTCCTTCTGAGTGTGCAGATATATAGGGTGAGGTTTGTCTGTGAGCCAAAAGCAAGCACTAACCAGGTTCAGGTCACAATACAAATTACTCTGCTTGTACAATTGCTTTAACTGCCCCAGTACTACTTGAGGAGAAGATGACTGGAAGGGGAAATGGGATCAGCCAGGACAACTGTGCATACAGGGGAATACTTAGATAGGAAGGACAACACGATACCGAAGATACTTTCAGCCCAGCTGAAAAAAGACCAGCTCTTTTCCTTGTTTAAAGCTGCAACTGGAATTACTAAAACCTGTCATCCATTATGAAGGAAAATACAATTCTCTTTTTTATTCTTCTTTATATATAATTTGGGAAGTACAACTCATCTTTTTCATGTAGCCATCATCCTCAAACATGCTGTTGCTGTCCTGTCCCCTGTGCTGTGAGCTCAGCTCTACATCATTGCAATGTGCACAAACACCTACTCTGCTGCTCCACGACTGGTGACCATGGCTCTACAGCTCCTGATTTGCAGACTGCATCCCCTTTGATAATTAAATCAGAAGCAGTTAAAATGTACTAATCAATTTTCCTAATAAGTAGAGTGAACTTGCTTAGAGGGCTCTAACAGCTGGATTTCCTTTTAATGTTCTCTTGTACAGTATAAACTTCCCTCAAACTGGAAAAAATACTTATTTCTGTCCTTCAGTGTTAACAACCTGAATGACTTTCTGAAATGTCTAGTTTCACAGTGTGACTAGTACTTTACTGAAAATTGTAATGCAGAATATGCAGAATCATGGCCACAGAATTTCTGCTAAGGAAATCAGCCTTCAAGGAGATATCCTTACCCCAGGCTGGAAAAGATTTTAAGGAATAACATTAGAAGTGAGTTATTGTCCATTTGCAGGTTGACAACCCTGCAAACTCAATAAACTTGGCAAAATTCCCTTACATCATCTTCACTGATGTTAGCTTCTGTCTTGTATGTTCTCAGTGTACAATACTCTGAGAGAAACAAATGTTGTTTTTACCAAACTAAATAAAGAAAAGCCACTGTTTTGCAGAGATCTACATTCCAAGGATTTAAAAAATGTATAAACTGGACACACATATCATATTATATTATATTATGCTAATGTCAGTTCACTCACTGTAAAAGAGGCAGTAGACATCCTTTCCTGTTCAGTAGGTCCTTTCGAGGTTTTGTGTTACTCCTCTGATTATGTATGAAAATATTTCAGCTGTTAGTTTCAACCTTGTTCTAGTTGCACTGATGTATGATCCCAAATCAGCACAATTCAACATGTTTTGAAAAAAGTGCCATTCAGTTAGACTGTGAGTGTGAAATGAGATTAAAAGAGAACGTAAAAAATTATACCCTTTGTAATGAGGTGTTGTTTTTCTGCACAAATGACAAGGGTCTACCATGGCAGCTGACATCAGCAGAGATGTCAAACCTCTCTGATGAGCAAAACCCTGTACAGAATACAACTTGCACTTCTCATTTATGAGCCTTGTTAAACCTGCCATCAGTGACACATACACTTTTGGTAATAAACTAACTTCTGCAGCAAAAGTTAAATCTCTGCCTCTAGAATGTAGTAAAATAATTTTCATTTCACCTAGTATCAGAATGAATGTTATGAATTTAATTTGCTTAGCTGCTGTGAGATGTGTTTAGGGAAATCTGCTTTCAGGTCTTTAGAAAGAGTTTTTGTCGTTTCCCATGATATGACATTACAGTAACTGGAGTTACACTGTGTGTAATATTAGAAATGGGTAAATAAACATTTACTCATTAGAACTCCAGAAGGATGTAGCTTTGTGGGGTAGTTTGGAGATTGTTGGTCAAGAAATTATTTCAGTGATCCTTAGTCCAAGAATGTTACTGCCTTAGAAAACTTCACTGGGGTTTTACTCTTTGTTAATACATGCATTGACTCTTCATTAATATATAAGAAGGGTGAATTAATGGGTTGATGGAAAGGAGATAAATAAATACTGTTTATTTACATACTGATCTTGCAGACATTTGTCATATTTGCATGTGTAAAAGATTAATTCCCCAATCACCACCTCTAATATGATAGAAGGCTATCCATGAAAACAACTAGTTCACTCAGGTTAATGGACTCTTCTTGAAAAGGGATTTGCAAAAATCTTCCTTGTAGGCAAGGGATTTTTTTTCTCACATCATGCATGATAAGTACTCTGAATCCTCTCAGAATCCAGGCTGGTGGTAGAGATGATCTGTTTGTCTGCAGAGAGCACCTGCAAAGGTCTTCTGACCCTGTGTAAGTGCTGGAATGTCCTGGCTATGACAAAAAGCCAAGCAAGTCCTATTACAGCACAAAGAAGTGGAGAAGACACTTGAAAGAAGAACCTTCTATCTTCAGCTTTCCAGCCCACCCAGGGCCTTTGAAGTGCTTTTCCTGTCTTCTCATTAGTAACAATACTGGTTGCTAACAGCTGAAAGACAAATAAACAAAATATACTTTAAAAAACATACCTATGACAAAATAAACAGTGCAGCCAGTATTAAGCCAGTGCAGCCACTTGTGGGCAAAGCTGTTCTGAATTACAACTGGGTTTGCCACCAACTCCTTTCAGTTCCTCACTGAACAATGACAAATCTGACTATCTGGGTTAACCCTGACCACATTAGGGGTCCTTTCTCGTCTAAACACTGCCTTGGAACCAATATCAAAGACATTTGTGTTGTGTTTTTTGCTTTCTGAGCTGAACTACTGGATTACATTGTGATGGGAGTGTAGCAAATTACTTAACTGAAAACAGAACTGTCAATGGCTATGTCTCCAGCTTTAAACTGATACATTGCTCACAACATGGTGATGGCAAGCTCCTGGAAATCCAGAACCTTTCTGTTTGTTGTTCATAGGTTGCCTGAAAAATAAAGTCACTTAGCAAGAGCTAAGTGACTTAACCAGAGCTAAGCTCTCTGGTCCTCTGCTAGTGTCCCCAGACTCTGCCTTTGCCTCTATGAAGTCTCTACACTAAATTTTTCATTTTTCTTTCAAAGAACTCCTTAACCATTATCTTATCTTCTGAAATCTTTCCCATTCCAAACCTGCTATTCTTCACCTTATGGGTCCACTCTAAAATAACAACCATGGCTCTCCTGCTTCAAATCTGTGGTGTCCCATCTTTCTGTTCCAGTAACATTATTCCTAAGTTCACCAAGATCCTCACTAGTATCCACAGATCATCCAGAGCTTTTCTTAACCCACTGGTTTAACTTTCCTTCATTCCTGTGAGGCTTGCTACTGATGGTCTTTAGAAGCACATATGGTTAAAGTCCATTTAACTCGGTCAAAATGTTCCTTTCTTAGGAGTCCTACCTGCAAAAACTGAAATACAGCTGAATTAGTCACCTTGTGCAAACATAACCTTCTTAGGAATTCATCTTACATCTAAATATCAACAGATAAAAGATGCAAAAGGACACACAATTAGGAAAATGAAACTTAAATGCTGTCAGGGCCAGCTCTATCTGTTTGCATTCCCCAGCACAAGAAGTGGGAGAAGGAGTTCTTAAGGAAAGAAGGAGGGTAGAAGGATGGGCTCATCCAGAGATCCTCTGCTGGGGATGGACCTGTGCTGGAGGCCCTGTAGGAAGTATTGCAGAAGCAATGCCTGGAAGGCCCTGAATGATGGTAACTTTTTAATGAAAGATTTGAGGGCTCAGATTCAGAAGTGTTTACAATAAGACAGAGCACAGGCACCTCCTGCAAACCAGCTGACTTGCAGCAACTCATTCTCCCACAGCATTAGTCCCTTAATGAGCCAAGTGCACACTTTGAGTACCCCTTTTAGGTAAGAACTATTGTCAGACCTTTCATTAAAAGAATGATTGGTTCAGAACTGGAAACTCTGTTAGTTTTATTATATTGTGGATGTTGTTAATATATTTTCTTCAAACTGGATGAAGGCAAGGAAGTATAATTTTGAATGTTTCAGACAAATTCATTAATACTCTTCATCTACTTTGTGATAGCCTGAAGGCATAAAGCAGTTATTGACCAGTCACAGCATAACAGACAGGACTGACTTACTGTTTCCTTGCACCACTGGAGTGGTACAGAATAGTCAGGACCTACCAATTAATCTCTCTCTTTATTCATGCTATCATTTCAGTTCACCTACACCAGTTCTGAATTTTTCAGCATTCATAGAACTGCACAATTTCACAACTGATTTAAAAACATTCATATGACACAGAGATATCTGAGGTACCTGGGTTCAGATCACAAATAACAATGTTAAAGACTTTTCAAGTATTCTCATTTGTGTACAATGATGAGATTCACTCCACTATAACAAATTGCTAAAATGCAGGACTGCTCTATAAAGGTAAAAGACAAAATAGCATTCTATATCTGTAAGTACTACTCAAACAGCTCTAAATTCTGTATTGCTCATACTGTGGTATTCAAGCTTTATGGGCTTCCAGAGAGATCTGCAGCTAGAATTATTGTTGATCTTTACAGTATGTCTCCTGACACTGAAATTGATGTGTACTCATATTTAATTTTAATGGCATTGAAGATGATACTTATGTTGCTGTAATAAGTATTGTCTTCAGGACTCACAGAGCTTAAGGCTGGATCAGAGCTCCCATTTAAGTATCGGTGCTAATGCTGCTAATACTGATCCTATTAAACTGCACATAAACTTCTTGACACAATTAAAAGATACACATCTCTTCAGTAATAGAGTTCAGTGTTCCTTTGGACTGCTTTGTCCAGGACACCAGCAATAATCTAGGTTGCTTTTGGAAGACAATACACTCGCCCTTACTTTTTCTTCCATTCTAGGAAACGATTGTAATTTCTTTTTTTCCTTAGAAAAGAGCAGCTTTCAGAAAATGGGATTGTTTGGACTGAGACTAGACTACAGTTCTAGAGAGCTTCAGATACTTGTCAGACAGATAAACATGTTTCAGACCCTGTCAAGACTTCTGAAGTGTTTGATAACATTGTAGCATCTTAAAAAGTCCAGATTCATGCTAGATTTTATCACAGTTACAGCATCTGTAGATGGGAGATGACATTTCAGTAATGCTTCTTCCACAAATCTTTAGTTTATGGATTGCACATGCCTTCAAGGACAACAATGTTCATTGCTAAAGAGGAAAAATATGCAATGAAAACATGGTATGACAAGTTATTTTGAAAGAAAAAGCAGCTCAACCACCTCAACATTCATTTGGGAAAGAATTGCATTACAAATACCCACAGGAACCTAGTGAAAGTCTGTCTTGCACAGAGGCATGATGTACCTCTCCACTTTCCACTAAGTACCAAAAGGGCAATATCTTGTTTGGCTGTGAGATGGTGCCTTCAGACTCCCCACTCCCTTTGAGTGCAGACCTCAGTGGGAGCCTGGACCTCTGCATGAACTGAGTTACTGGGCTGCAAAGGCCAGCTCTAACTTCCTCACCTTCTTGTCTTATCTGTTTTGTACCATTTTAGGTGTGCAAGAAAAATTGTTGAATTAGGCATGGCCTGAGTAATCCCACCAAAACTGTTCAAAAATGTCAGGTGGAAACCAAAGCAGCAGACAGCTATGCATGGGCCACAGATAAACCAATGTCATGGGTGGCTGTATTTACTGAGGTCCTGAAACTTTTGTGATTACATATCGGAGCGTAAAGTGTATGTGAACTCTTTCACACCAGCTGGACCCACTTTGGTTGCCTTCTTAATCTTATAGGCTTCTGAAAGTTCCAAATTATGGTCCCTTCTTATTTATTGAAAAGCATAGTGAAAAGAAAGAGGCTCTGAAAAACCTGATGACATTATAGTAACAAAAAAAAAAAAATCACAAGACTGCTAAGTGCTTTTGTTCTCAATTGAGAAAATGTCAGTTACACTTGTGTCTGAAACCCCGGGTGATCAGAAAAATTGAAGGCATCTGCAGCTGCATGCTGAAGTTTCTGACAAGATTATTTACTGAATGTTTTGGAATGTGATTAAAAATTCCTTGTACTTGCTATCCCCCATTTTTGGTTATTAGAAAGCAGTGATAATACTGAAATGCAAAAGATCATATTCAAAGAGCCTCGTTACCTGTCAGCAGTGCTGTGTGGAACCTTTGGAGGAATGATGTAAGGGAATTGTAAATGTATGTCATACTGGGAATACTGAGATGACTGCCATCCTCTGCCTATGGGAAAGTATTTGAACATCATGTGTCAGCATCTTCTGTACCTTTTGAGGATACTGAGCAAAACGGAACAAACTGCTAGTCTGGGCATTTCTAATTAGATGTGCAGCACAGATATATTCCACACAAGAATATTTCATAGGAAGCTATGCATCTTATTTAGCAAAACTGCCTAGTATAGTTTACTGATCAATACAGGTATATAACTTAAAATAATTTGGTTGCAGTGCATCTGATGTCGAAAAAGATGCTGGGACAATTAAGAATTTAAACTAGAGAAGACATTGATACCTAAAATGGAAAGGAAATGTGTGAAAATCCTAATGTGAGGTACAGCCATTTGAAGTCTGATCAGTCTGAACTCTAAAACCAGTTGCATTTTTCTCTTTTACTCTTAATTTCCTGAAATATGTAGAGGCACATATTTGTAGATGCTCAGAATTTGCTTTGTCCTGGAAAGGATGATCAGAAGGCATTTGACACATCCTTAAACCAGCTAGCTGTGAACCAGAATGTGTGTCTTTGCCCTTATTGCTTTTAAAAGTCCAAAGTAGCTCTGCAATCAGAATTTAGAAAACATACTTCTCTCAAACCTGTATGATACACTAGGTTGTAATTACAGGTGCAGTGGTATTTCAGCATGCATACATGCATTCCTGTCTGGATTTTGTCTGTTCCTTTCTTCCTCTGTGACCTATTAAAAAAGTGAGCATTATGAATTATACATTGTTCCCCTATTCTTATAAAATGCCTTGCAAAATGATCTTTTGGAACTACTGTTTTACAAGTTACTTTATTCCATGTTACTTTAAGGGAAAGAATTGGTGCTACATCATCTGGTACAACAGACCAGGTGGTGTCCTGTCACCAGCACTTGCAAACCCCTGTTTTAGGAGAGCTTGATTGGAGCCTATAGATATACAGATTCCATGCCCTATGTTGCTTTTACCAGTCATAACTGCAGAAACCAACAAAGTGACACAGAGTGAAAAACAATCTTCCCTAGCCTGCTGCCAAGACACTACAAAGAATTGATGGTCCTCCCATAGCTGCAGTTGTTCCTACCAACTAGCTGCCAATGCCTGCATATTGGTTATACTCAAGCTAGGTATTTCCCTGCAGTGAAAGAGGCTTTAAGTCACTTTCAGAGGCACATAAATAATGCTATAATCCAGTCTCTAGGAGGCAGACAACCACACTCGGGGGTTTTGGGGTTAACAGGCATCTACAAATCAAAATTTTGGAGTTCCCTCCAAGGTGGTCATGTGGGTTCCTCCCATTGTGCTATGAGAGTGTCCCCATGCTACATATGTAGCCCTAAGCTTCTTTGCTCAGAAATGAGAGATTTCACAAATATTATCACTGATATAATTAACTCATACAATTTATTGCATCATTATTTTGAAAACTTGGGCACGGCACTATTTGCATAACAATGTTATTTCTAGAAAGGATACTTTTTATGTTTAAGTAAATACCATTCTGAAAGTGTGCTTATACATTACACAGGCATCAAGAAATCTGTAGCTGTCAATTTGTTCTAAACTCTCAGTTCGTGGCACCAAAAATGTCTTGGACTAATTTGTTTTGAAAAAAACATTCCTTTTTTTAACCTGTAGCAAGTACAGAAAATAAACTGTCATTAAAAAGACACATCTTTCCAAGTTTTCAGCTTTACTGCACTTCCATTTGAGTTGGAAGAAATCTGAAACAAACAGGGATAAAAGGTCCTTCCTGTGGGAGTAGATTTTATTTATGCCAATCCTTCTTACTGTGCCAGAACAGTCTACTTTAATCAGAACTGGGTGTTCTTTTAGCCTACTGGTTTTGTGCTTGCTCTGCCATTCTCTTTTGCTTTTGTGAAATGCCTGAAGATCTCCTAGCTAACAGGAGCTAGGAGATTTTTTGGTCTGCTGTATCTTCCTACTGATGGCTTTTTTCTATCATTCTGAATTCTTCATTTATGTTTTGTTTAATGCAAGGTTTTAATTCCTAGGGTCCAGTGCGATGCAGTGAGAGAATGAAAGAAGCATCCTGAGAAGAGATAAAAACTGCTGTCTGAAGGTGCCCATCTCTGTAACTTAGAGTAGAAACTTATTAAAATAGCTTAGACTTGACATCTAAACTTTTAATGTCTGAAATTCGGTGGTGTGTACACTACTGATGTAATTTCTCAGCCACTATTTACCAATTATAAACAGAATGAAAAATGAATATAATTTTTTACCCATCCTAATATCATTGTTTAATCCCAGCCAGCAGCCAAGTACCACAAAGGCATTAGCTCACTCCCCACCAGCAGGACCAGGGAAAGAATTGGAAGGGTAAAAGGTAGAGAACTTATGGGTTAAGATGAAGACAGTTCAACAGAGAAAACAAGAGCTGCCCACATAAGCAAAACAAAACAAGAAATTAATTCACAGCTTCCCAAAGCCGGGCAGGTGTTCAGCCATCTCCAGGAGAGCAGGGGCCCCATCACATGGGAAGACAAACACCATCACTCTGCAGGCCCTCCCTTCCTCCTTGTTCCCCTCATTTCACAAATGATGAGCATGATGTCCCATGGTCTGGAATGTTCCTTTGGTCACTAGGGGCCATTCTCTCAGCTGTGTCTCCTCCCAACCTTCCTCCCCAGCACAGCAGAATGAAAAACATCAAAGGCCCTGGCCCAATGTAAACCCTGCTCAGCAATAACAAGAACATCTCTATATTATCAGCCCTGTGGTCAGCAAAAATCCAAAACATAGCCTCATACCAGCCACCGTGATGAAAATTAATTCTACCCCAGCCAAACCCAGCACACAATACCATAAATATTGTATTCTTAAAATTTTCCTAGGTATCCTCAGGAAGATCAGATTAAATAGTGGGAATCCCCCAGAGGTGATGCAGTTCTCCCTACAACATCTTTTGATCCCTGGAATCATGCAATAGGTTGAACCAAATTCTAAACTCAAGATTTCTCACACTTGAGATGCTCTTATCCTCAGGAGAAAGAAATGGGGATATAAAAATAAGAAAAGAAAAATCCTCTTTCAGTTAAAGAACACCAGTAATACAAGTATGCTTATGGAAACATCTGAGACTGGAGAAGAGAACACAGGACTGTCCAGGGAAGAAGCCAGGCTGTGATTTCTAATCATGGGAGCACAGGGAACTGTTTGGAAAGGAGGACTTCTATTCCTGCCATTAACTAAAAAACTCTACAAGTATGAAAGAGGAAAAAAGACCTTGTAAGTAATGAAAATTATGTAAGCAACTTAAAACACATTGAAAAAGTTAGTCACTTTGTGGCTCAGAACCAAATACTTGAAAGAAAAACGAGTGAGTTTTGCACTATTACCAGTGATTAATAAATCTCACTCCTCGTAAGGAAGGGTGAGGGAATAAGTTCAAGATCTACTGATCTGCTGCAGTGATAACCCCCAAAATTAGCTATTTCTTCCCATGTCTGATAAGAGATCTCCAGATAAAGCACTTTCCCTGATTAAGAAAAAGGGTGAGTGCAAAATAGAATCGAAACTGGATTTCATTTTCTTCCTCAGCTTTCTTCAGAATCTGCTTGAGGAAATGCACAAGACTGCCTATCTGTCTGTGTGTGAAAACTGACAGGGTAAACAGGCTAATCAGCTCCAACCATGCCTTTTGCAATCAGAATCTCCTGAGGATTGCACACACTTTTTCCACCCTGTTTCTTTTGAAATTAAGCACTCGTATTACACAGACAATCTGCACTGAATTAGTGACAACTCTGAACAACCACCAATCCAACCAATTTAGGCAAGTCTGCTTGTCAGCTTTGTTTTTTAAATCTCTGCAATAACACATGTGCCCCTTGCAGCATTGCCTGGGGCTGCTCTCTTAGTTTCTTAGGCTCTTTGGAATAGTGTGCCCACAACAAGGCACATTCAAGCAAGAAGTTGTTTAGCTCTAATTGTTTTAGTATTAGCATTAAAATCTTGACCTATTTCTTTCCCAAGCAGCACAACCTGATAACTCACAAAATATCATGGTACATTGACAGAAGAAACTCTGAATCTGTATAGCCAGGACCTTTACCTAGAGAAGAATATTTGCCCAGAATAAGTGATGTGGGGAGCAGCAATATTTCCTTGCAGGGACTCCATCCCCACCAACTGGCATCCTAACATGTGGCCACATCTTTTGCATGGCTGTGCCACATGTTGCTGAGGGACAAGATTTGCAGGGCCATCACATAAAAAGTGTGGTCCTCCTGGAAAGCTCTACTGAAATACCAGATTTATCAGTTTTATCATGGTTTGACAGAATTCACCTTCTGTGCCAAAAAGTTTGAGGTGATTCTCCTGCAAATAAAACCTGCCTTGGAAGACATGTAAATTTGGAGGTTACTGTTGTGTTAGGGAGACAAAAAACACATCCTTCCCTTTTTTTTTTTGGCTAGTATTTTTTTGTATTTATTGAGTTTTCATGCCTCTATTCTGTATTCTTATTTAAGGATGTTAAACATCATCCTATTAAGATTTAGATGAATCTACATAAGAAGACAGGAATGCCTCAGGCATCTCCCACAATCATGCTTCAAGGACCTGTGCTCTATCGCTGTACAAAATTGTGTTGCGTCCTGGACAATGCAGTCCTGACCTTGAATGTTCCCATACAGAGACATGCTGAGTGCACACAGCCTGAAAAGGGTCCACATCTGCTTTTCCAGTGTAGGGAAATCCAAGCTCACAGGTTTGAAGCTGTCTGCAAACAGGTCAAGTCAACAGGGTTCAAAGCAAGCCAAAGGGCTGCCTGCTCATCTTGCTGGCTCAGCCACAAGCATGCCTTGCCTGTCAATATAAACTTTGCTCCATTGCTTCTCCATTCCTGATTAACCCAGGTCCATTTTCAGTGAACTGGGACATGAAGATCCTCTTTGGAAGTAGCCAGGTTGTACCAAGAGCCTGGGTAGTAACTGCAGCAGCAGACGAGGTGATTTGGTGAGTGAGGGCTGTTGCAATGTTTGGCCATCTTTGAGACTACAGATCTCAGCAACCAGCAGTGTGATTTTTAGTTTATTAATCAACTCAGGGACACATAAAAGCAAAGTATATCAAGAATTAGAGAGCTTTATTTCATCAGAGATTTTTACTAGAATTATAATGATTCTGTGTAATAAAATCTTTAAAATCTTAAATAGAATTTACTTTCAACAAGGTTTGACTATTTGTGTAGTAACATTGGTTTTGACTAACTGCAGGTTGACAATGCTGTAGGGCCATCACAGTAGGTGGAAGGATATTTCTGTACTCTACTATTCTAAAAAGCACTTTTTGTATCTATTTTCAAAACACATTATTGTGTTATTTTACTTGTTGTGGTTGTGGTGATAGATTGATAAAATGGAGAATTGAATGAAGATGTATATATTTTGTTATTACTCAAAAATCTGAATAAACAGAAACAAAGAAAACATGTCAGCTTGTGAATGGCAAAATATGTCCTTTTCTTACTCACTTTTTTCCATCAAAGAATGACAGCCCTTCACAGACAGTATCAATGAGACGCTCTACAAACAACTAGCAGTAAACCAGTAAAAGCTACAGACATGTCCTACCTGCTTTTATATGTGTATCTTAGGGAAAAAACTTGCAGCAGAATGACTTCATGGGCTAGCAATCTGTCAACATGCTTAGCAGGCATCTCATGAGGAATTTTATGGGGCATAACAGATGCCCCTGCCACCAATTCTTCAGTGTCAGTCACACCAGCAAGATGAAAGTTGTAGAAGACTTCCCTAACTTCCCTACCTGTACTGCTTTCATCTGTTACAGGGATATATCCCTTAGAAAAGAATTCAGAAAAAAGCAAAATTGAGTCATGGTGAGGAACTGCTTCTGTTAACACTATATACGAGAAGCTTTCTTCAGCCAAGATGCCACATATATTAAAATGGTTATATACAGGGAGTGGTGATAGATGCCCATTTGTGAGAATGAGACAATGTATTACTTTCCCAAAAGTAGGCAGACTGCTTATTACATTCAACTTGCCGCCTGTGTCTTGTGGCAGTGCCAATGACAAAGAAAATTGCCTGGGCTTGAGCCATATTGGAACAAGAAATGAGGTAAACAATGACATTAAAAAGTAATTCTCTGCAATGGCTTTTCTTTTTAGTAAGTCATTTTAATATACTATTCCGCACATGTAAATTGTGTGGTATAGTCATAAAAGCCTCTTGCCTTGAATTACTTATATTATTTGCTGGACTTTTCAGGCTGTTAGTATAAAGGATATATAGTCAAAGTGGCAAGGCACAGTTATTTTAGTAGATTGATAATTCTGTCAAGTAAAAGACCCTGAGGTTTTGAAGCTTCTGGTGTAACCAGCTTCACAGTACAGGGTATGGTGGATTTTCATACTACTAGAAATATACATTCTAAAGTAAAATACATACAGTTAATTTGAAGGCAGCCTGAGTTGAAATCCAAGAAAATCAAGAAAGGCATTGGCAACTTTAATTACATCCTTTGCAACATAAGTTGCAAAGTGTGTCTGAAGTCTTTTGCCCCTGGCACAGCACAAACTCCAGCAGCTGGGAAGTCTGCGGTGGGAGAGCTCTGGTGACTGCACTCACTGGTGCAATAACTAGCTGATGGACCACACCCAAAAAGGAGGAATTAAGCACCTAAATCTGATGTTGGACTTTTAGCACACAAGTTCAAAAATTATGTGGTTCTTGAAGACCTACCTGCAGACCAGATTTTTTTGCTTTAAATAGAGTGGGTTCATCCAAACAAGTGAAAATAACTGGTAACCAACATTTATGTCTTTTTATGTCTGCATTCTCAACTCACTTCTCTTGCCTAAATTAATTAGGAAAGTTAGTAAAGCAATGTTATTGATTACGGCCTTGAAGTAATCACTATAGTAGATACTTTTGAAAATACATAGTTGCTAATACGAGATGAAGAATCATCATAAAATAAGCAACAGCTATTGCTTCTATTTAAAATGTTGGGCCAGCGTGTAAGAAGTATATAGTGACCTGTTTCTTTATTTCCCTCCTCGGACTGAGTCAAATCTGTTATACTGTCTACCTCTGATGGAAAAAAGCTAAACACAGCTTCATCTACCTTCCTATGCTTCTCCCTGTTAAAAAAGCTACAGGCAAGGCTGGGGGGAGCAAAGCACCAAAGGCTCCACCAGTCTGACTGCTTGACACTGCCTTCAATGAGAAATTAAAGAAGCCACAGCTGAGAAAATGGGAGAAATTCTCTCTCACCTTCCCCTTCCCAAGCCCCTGGTGTAAAAGAACTGTTAGGGTGGCCTGAGACTCACTGAAGTAGTAGTGCATCTGGCAATTCAGCCTAATATTTGTAAGGGACTCATGACTCTCTCTTCATGCCTGAGAGTAACAGACTTTGCCATTTGTGCAGTCATCTATGATAGTCCAAAGGGTAGATAAGTCAATAGTCTGGAAAATAAGGCTTCATGTCTGTTTTACATTCATTTTGCATAGGTATAAATGACTTCACAAGTGCCAAATGATAAAACATCAGATCCTCATAGGTGCTAAATAAACAGCAAATAGTGCCCACTTTATTTCTAAGTATAATCAGTTTGATTGAGTAGAAGAAACTTCAGTATAGCTCATAGTTAATACATGAATAGTAGTGCATGAAAACAAACAACGCCTCTATTAAACACAAAATACATAGATTTCTATAGTATCTGAGGTCAATAATGTTTGGGACTGATATAATTTGTATTAATCATAAAATTCTACAAATATTGAATTTTTTTTTTCTGCAGCAGTTAGAATATAGTATGGTTTACTAAAATCAATTGAATATAATTGAATTATAACACCATGATTACATGACAGCCATATACTTATTTGTCAGTCAGCTGTAACTTCTGCTAATAAGATTCACAGAGCTCATTATCTTTTGTAGGCTGTTAATTTCTGAAAAAAGTCCTGTGAACAGAAAAGATGTTGTCTTGTTAAGCGAATGCCAGATTGTTATTGAACACTCCACAGGAATCATGAAAAGAAATAATTCCCACAAACAACCTGAAATTATTTGGTTGACCTTTATGATTTCTACTCCTTAAAACAGACAAAATTGGAAAAAGGAAATCTGTAGATCCAAGTACTAAAAACCTTTCAGGCTTTTAATAGGTTGAGGGATAACTGCTCTAGGAAACTGTCTACAATGTATACAGACTTTTATTTCTTGATGAATGACACCCACCTTGATAATCACAGAATCCCAGTATGGGTAAGGTGTCTCCTCCCTGCTTAAATAAGGTCACCCCAGAACACATTGTACAGGATTGCATCCAGACCATTCTTGAATATCTCCTGGCAGGGAGACTCCACAGCCTCCCCGGGCAATGTGTTCCAGTGTTCAGTCATTTGCACAATGATATAACCCTGTCTCAACTCATGCCCATCCAGTAATACAAATTAAGTGCCTTAAAAAAATCTAGCTAAACCACATAGTTCAAATCATTATTATATACATCCTTGTACAATAAACTTCCATTTTCTGCCTTCCTTTGCACAACAAATAACCCTCACCACCTTTACAAACTTATGTATTGAATGACAAAAGTTCAAAAATTTCAGTACACCACAGAAGACCATCAGATATGATTGAACACATGAACTACAACCCATGGTAGAGAGGAAAAATAATGGTTCCTAAGACTCTGACCTTGGGAAAATAGCATCCTGCTCCAGTATCTGGCAATCATTTCAACACTAGGCACCTGAAGGACACACCAGCTAAATGTGAGTTTCCTACTATTATGATGCACTTCAAAGCATTCCACACAGGCTATAGTCTTGTGACCAATTCTCACTGCATCTGAGAAAGGATACCAACTTACAGGGAGAGGGAAAAATATTTTCCTCATTTTCCTTCACTTTTTTACACACAATCTAAAGTATACAATAATTCAAAAATATGACAAAAGTAGTTGTTCAGGATAAATATATGTCTATGAGTGTTTATTACATTCTTTTTAACTTCTTTTCAAGACTATCAGAAAGTCTCATCTTTAAGATTTTATTTTGAACTTCAAATCCCCTATAATGTGTTATTCACACACACTAATTATGTAGGTCTCCAGCACTCTTTTTGAAAAGTTGCTGTAAATTGTGGATATGTTATAATTATGAAATTTCTGAATCTACAGGACCAATTTTATAATATTTGCTTTTTGGTTTATTGTTTTGTTTTATTTAATTTCATTTTTTTCTCTTTCAATATTAGAAATTGAATTTTTTCTTGTACTTGGTCTGCAAAATTTTGACTTCTCATTTTTCCTCTGTAAGATTTCACCCCATTTCCCTTGCACTGGCTCACAAGGTGGTCAATCTCTGTTAGGATGGCCCATCAGATTGAGCCAAGCACGAAAAGCATACCATCATTTTGGCCACAATCTCTCCTTCAACCAGTGCTGCATCCCTGCAGCATTGTTTTAGTCACTACTGCAACATTAATAAGCATTGGCCCCAGAATCTTTCTCTGTAGGATAACTCTTTTTTCTGATAGAGCTCCTTTTCAGTACAGTACGCTGAGGCCTATCCTAAACAGTTCTTTGTTTCAATTTTTACATAAAACTTACTCACCCTCAACTAAATCATTTAATCTAAATCTTCATCTTAATCTGCTTTGCTCTGAAGCAACACAAAATGAAACAAAACCCACTAGGTTTTATTGAGATCTAGTGGCACGCAGTCAGCATACCATCCCATTCACATTATTTTCCATTGGTAGAAATTTTGTTACTTCTAAGACTAGTGTCTCATCCATAAACTCATAGAACATTATCCACTGGTCTTGCCTAGTGAAGAATCACCTGCTGAGTTCAAGCACAGTTTTCCAGTGCCTGCTAACATCTGAAATAAGAATTACTGCAACGTAATATAGCCCATTATGATACTTACACCTAATTTCAAAGTCTGGGGTCTTTTCCTCAGGATGTGCATTTCCATATATTGGTTTTGTGTCATTTGAAGAATTATCATTCTGAACTCCATATGTGTTTCTGTAGAAGATAATTTTTCATAAATTTCTGACTGTAAAAAGCTCATGTAAAAGTTGCTAAGGGGAAGCTTCAGTCTGAAATGCTCTTATATGGCAATTTCTAACTGAGTTGAGGACTGGTAAATTTTGCATCCTTCAATGTGCTTTTCTAAAAGGGTTTTGTTTCACAAACTAGCCATAACTTTATCAAGGCCTCTATAAATTAATGGAATTGCAAAGCATACCCTTCAGTTTCAAATAATTCACAAACCCTTCCATATTTTCAACTGTTATATGTGTCTCTTGGTAAGAAACATCTCTGTCAATACAAAGAGCACAGTGCCCTTCACATTGAAATGCAATTTCAAGAATTGCCTTCTTATGACTTACTGAAAACTGAAAAATCATCAAGTGCTTCAGAACAAGAAGTTATTAGAAATAAGGCTGAGTACCTTCCTTCTGCTTGTACTTGGTACAAACAGAAATTCAAGCACTGTTGACATGATAGACATATGAGACAATGGTTGGATCACTTCACAGAATCCCAGAATGGGTCATCTTGGAAGGAACCACAGTGGGTCATACTGTTCAAACTCCCTGCTCCAGCAGGGCCATCCTGGAGAACGTGGCACAGGATTGTGTCCTGGAATATCTTCAGTGAGGGAGACTCCACAACCTCTTTGGGCAATCTGTTCCAGTGCTTGGTCACCCACATAGTAAAGAAGTTCTTCATATTTAGGTGGATCTCCCTGTGCATGAGTTTCTGCCTGTTTCCTCTTGTCTTTTCTATTTCAGCAGATGTTTCAGGAAAAAATCACCTGTTTTCACCTAGTATCAGTGTTTTCAGCATTTGGCAAAGTTAAAATTTGATTGAAAGCAGGCTCTGAATATAACGAAAAATAATCTTACTAATGGTTTTATACACCTGATGTAACTAATTTAGAGTGCCAGTCTGGAAATACAAAGTGTTACATGCAGGAAAATGAAAAAACATAATTTCAAATAAGTCAGCACTTTAAAAATATTCTTAAAAGCTTCTTACCTAAGTCTGCATACATCTCTCCTAGCCAGTCTTCTGGAATAGCATGTGTAAGAAATACTTGTAAATCTAAGAAACTGTCCATATTTGTAAAAAGAAGTTTTTACTAAATTAATTATGTATTTCAATTTTCACACACTAAATTGAAACAATGTCAAGTCGAAGAGTTTTCAGGGTCAAATAGAACATTCTTTCTCTTTTATATAATCAGTTTTTAATTGACACTGAGAGTATTATTTGCCTTATATAACAATAAGACCTTGTATATATCTTTTTTAATAGAGGTAAACAGAAAATTTAATACTTATTATTGCAGAAATAATTCAACTTCACTATATTTTCTTTACAAATTCTTGGGTGCTTTGGGGGTATTCAGTCAGGTCATTGTAACAATTCATCCCAAGTCAGGTCATCAAGTTGCCTAGCAACTGTGTTCAGGATTGATAAAGGCAAACTACCTTCCCATTTTTATTTTTTTTTTTTGCTTCACCTTTCAAATCAATATGACAAGCTTGATATTGGTGGTGGGAGATTAGCTGAGAAAATGCATGAAATTACTCAAGAGGTGCATTGCTCAAGATATTCAATTTTGAAGGCTAGGCCCAAGCACATCAGTCTAACATAAAGTATTATTTACAGAGAAGTTATTTCATTTAGTACATGTGTTTCATCTCTATACCTGCTTTTTTTTTTATGTTTTGGTTTGATTTTTTTTCTTTTTGGTTGGTTGATTGTTGTTGCTTGCTTGGTTGGTTGATTGTTTTTGTGGGTTTT
>VZRH01002609.1:603987-668153 GCA_013397555.1 Urocynchramus pylzowi
TTGTTTTCCTTGTCATTTTTCTTTTTTTTTTTTTTTTTTTTTGCTTTCTGGTCTGAGAAATGAGACTTGTAAGACAGGATATGAGCAAAAGACAAGGGGTGAACAGTGAGGTCGTGATTTTCAATATACTGTTACTCAAGTTTGCAGGTAAAGATGGGTGTAGATGCACTTCTAATATTTTGTGTGAGCAAAAAAACTTGTGAAAGCTTTTGGCAGTTAGCAAAGAGGCATAAATACAGCACATATGAGAAGACATTTATATTCCAAATCAGTATTCAGAAAAGTTTTGTTAAAGGTTTGAGAAGCTGAGCTGAACCCAAAGCTTCAGTATAGGTACTTTTGATGGAAAAGTATATTTGTTTATGCTCTGATAGTAGCTATGCTTCTATCTGGTTGTCATCTACTTTCACATTTCCCTTGCCTTCAGAGAGAAAAACAGTGTGTTTTTCAAAATTCTGACAGAGTGTAGCTGCCCATGCAGAAAAACTGATTTCTAGGCTATTTTATTTTGCAAACATTTTGTGTGGAAAAAAGCCAACCATCACTCACTGCCCCTGCTCCTGCCCCAGCCTCAAGGAGGCCCTTTTCAGGTCCTTCTGTCTGGCTTCTGTAACCAGAGCTCCCAAGAGAAAGGCATTTGCTCTCACAAGCTGAGGATTCCCTTCTCAGAAAGCTGTCTAATGGAACCTAAATTCTGCTGGCACTGATTGACAGTCAATACAGGAAAAAATTAATCAGATGCAGAATTAATAAATTAAAGCAAAGAGCCCTGGGTAGGACTGAAATTTCTAGTTTAACAAAAGCAGGAGATGGTCAGCATAATATTTGGACAATTCAGTACATGTATTTTTGTAGTAAGAGACAAAACCCTTGAATTAGATATACAATAAAGGACCATTATTAATATTATTGAATTAGTTCAAACAAGAATAAAACATGTTAAACACCAGCTTTTGATGCAGAAGTGCTTTATAAATGTATTCAAAGTCAGAAAAATTTATACTGTACTAAGTGTTTAATCTAGTGAGTTTAAGTGATTTAGCTAGAATTGCCTCATTATGTGAAAAGCACAGCTACACAATATAAAATGCTGGTGAACTTTGAAGACCAGAAGTTGCTTTCACAACTCCAATCACTAGAAGTCCCAAGGAAAATCTCTTTAGACCCTAGGAAAAAAAAAACAAACAAACAAACAAGATGTTGTGATCATTTTTTTTTTTCTTTCTTGTCACCATTTTTCTGACTACATCTATTCACATTTTAACATTTTGGAACTCATTCATGAGACAAATTGAGTACATCAAAGAATTTTTGCAATTATTGTTTCATAAAACAAAATTAAATTGAAGCTTTCTAATCAACCACTCCTCCTTTTAGAAACTACACAAAAAAGGAAATAATATATAAAGCCACAACTAAAGAGGGGAGAATACTGCCAAAATAGTCTAATGCAGTTGATATATAATGATTGGTGACTGAGATTGAAACCTTTCATCAAAAACGATGGTGAAAACCGTGAGTTATAATCTCAGCTTTTCCTTTGATCTTTCATCCAAATGAAAGATTTTTTGAGAGTCTCACAATAATCACTGTTAGTGAGAACACTCAGTTTCTACTAAGTGCAGAAATACAGGTGTTGGGTTTGGTTTTTTCTTTTAAATGCCTAAAATACAAGGGAAAAAATAAGGACCCATAGTAGCATACATCTGACGAGTCACTCAGTTCTGAATAATGTAGCCAGTGAACTACTTAGAGACGCACTGAACTTGCATTTCTACAGAACATATTACCCTTTAAACATAATATCTAAGCCTCACATTGCCAAGAGAAGTTTTATCAGCTTTCCATTTAATTCTGTCTTGTGCTATTAACTCAAAATGCAGCTATATCAGTGGCATTTTATGGTAAGTTAATAGGTATAGATAAAATCTTCTATAAATATTCATTACATCTCATTATTGCAAATTAATGAGCAAGATTCTGAAATTAAGGTTAGTCTAATTTGGAGATATGTATCACTTTTCCTACATATGAGACATAAGAAATAAATTATTCTTCAAAGCAAAGTTCTAGTTTACTCCAAGGGTGGCCCAGAAAGATTGACAGCATATTGTAAATTGGGAAATCACATCGACTGGGAAGCAAAGACAGAACTTCTGCTTGGCTTTAGGTATGATAAACAGCATCCACAACATTCATTTTTTAGTAGCTGGATCATTTCTTACATTCCTGTGTCTTATACTCAAGATATTCTTCTGTGGTTGAAGATCATGCAATCATGGCTGAATCCCTGCCCTTTGCAGCAGTGGCTCAGAGGGCATGGCTAAGGGCATGGCTGATATCATTCACATTAGTTGGCTTTGAGAGAGTCATTTAGCTCACTTCTGGGTCAACTCTGTCAGCATTTATCAGGGGAGGCCATAGGACCCCAGCTTCTTGAAAGTATCCAGATTTCCCCATCTTGCTTGTGGGATGCAGCACCTTGTTTCTGATCAGGGCAGCCTCCACCTACATCTCTACATTTGCAGTGATGCTAAGTGACTTGTTCTGATGCTGTGAAAAAACTTGGAGATGATCAGAATTCAAAATGAATGTTGGTGATCTGCAAGGACAAAATTGACTCCTAGTGGTATCTTTGCAGGACTACACAACTCTGGGTTGCTGAGAGAATTTCAACACAAATACTGTGTGAATGCCAGTGTCTGCACATGTGCTTCAGAGAGGGCTGTGCTTAGAGAAAGATGGATCCAGACTCCTCTCAGAGGTGCTCATCAATAGAATAATGGGCCATGGACATAAGCTGCAACAAAATAAATCAAAATTAAATATTGTGAAAAAAAACCCTTCAGGGCAATTTAGTAACTGGAATAAGTTACCAAGAGAAATTGTGGAATAAAGTTACAGAATTATAGAATCAGTAAGGTTGGGAACGACTTCCAATATCCTCAAGTCCATCAAACCTTTGATCAAACACCATCTTGTCAACTAAACCATAGCACTAAGTGTCACACTGAGTAGGATTTTTTGACCATGTCTAGGGATGATGACATCACCACTTCCTTGGGTAGCCTGCTCCAAAGGTTGACAACCTTTCTCCAGTGAAGAAATTCTGATGTCCAACCTGAACCTGCCCTGGCACAGCTGATTGCAGTGACAGGAAAAAGAGACTGACACCTACCTGGCTACAGCCTCCTTTCAGGCAGTTGTAGAGGGATAAGGTCTCCCCTGAGCTCCTTTTTTCTCCAAGCTAAACAACCCCAGCTCTCTCAGCTGTGTCTCAATGACTTACTCTCTAGACATTTCACCAGCTCTGCTGCCCTTCTCTGGACATGCTCCAGCAACTCAATATCTCCCTGTTTGGAACAAGATGTGGATGGAACCAGGTGTCATCCAGAAATCTCTTCCAACCTAAAATATTCCATGATGCTGTGACAGCTCAGCTCTATAAATCAAAGGCCAGTTCTCCAAAAGTGGGGTGTCTTAAGCTGAAATCCTTGATTGAGAAACTTCTTAGCTGTTTAGCATTTAAGGACTCCAAACAAATGCAAACAGAAAAAAGGAGGAATTCGGGGTTATGGGGAGGAGAGACTTCTAATTTATGTAGAAATGCTGCAAACACCAGGCCAGTCTGAATAAAAGAATATTGCAACTTTTATTTAAAACAAAATCATAGTGCAGATTCCACCTCAATGGGCATTTGGACCCTCAATAGCAGTTGCACCATGGTCTCTAATTTCAAGGCTACTGCAGGACCCCAAGACCAGGTGAAAGTTTGTCCAGTATTTCAGCGTACTATCACTAAAATTAATAAATGTATATTCTGCTCCTGAAGCAGAGTGCTTCAGGTTCAGGAAACTCAGCATTTAGGCTCACCATGCTCAGTGTTCCTCTGGGGCCCTCTGGAAGATCCAAGGCTGTTCTTCCCATTTCAGAGCATGCCCTGGACTAGCTGTTTTCTGTTTAACTGGTTTTGCTTTCTTGCCTGATCTATCACTCATCTGGCAGTGGCTTTTCTCCACCTCCTCATTCCACCCACTGCTTTTGTGGACACATCAGTCCTCTGTAACCTCTGCAATGTGAGAGGGAAAAAAAACAGTTTTCTCCATTTTAGAGACTGCCTACATACATTATTTTCAAAGTTCAGACAGAAATATTTCTCTTGCCATTTTGCTTAATACTATCTTTATTTCTTCTGTCTTTCTATNCCAGAAGGTAATTTGAAACTTCCAGGCATAATCCTTTTTATCACGTTTTTGCTTAATACTATCTTTATTTCTTCTGTCTTTCTATCCCTTTTGAGTTTATACTATTATTTAAGTCCAAAGTGTTCTCCTAATTAATATCTAAATCATAAATAAAACTACCTTTCCCTCAAATTAATAAAATAAATTTACAGCCTTGCAAGGACTCCTACACTTGATAAAATTTTTATAAACATTTTGACTCTTTTATCTGAAATGCAAATATGGAAATGTAGTTTGACTCACACTTTAGGAATGTGTTTTACCTTTGCCATGCTATCAGAAAAATGCGGGCTTTAAAAAATGAGATTCATATGAAAGTGTCCATTTAAACCCTGGAAACCAGATTCTGTGACCTCTGTTGATAGGATTTTTGCCTGATTAATGAAAGAAGAAAAGACTGAAATATTTTGCCCATATTAATATCAGCACAAGAGGTACATTCATTCCATCCTCTGTTGTCAGTGGATGCACAGACAAACCTTTGTTAAATGGTACCCATCCTCCCTTCATATGGGTGATACGAATCATGTTTTTCTCATGAGAAAAAACTCTTCTGTGCTCTTTCAAAAAAGAAAAGTCTAATATATTTTGGAGGACTTTCTTCCCTTTTTATGGATACTGCTGGTCAAGAAAAAATATGACTTAGGACACAGAACAGTTTGAGTGTGTAAACTTGTGGTGCCATACAATATGTCTTAATGTTGCAGGTTTAATACTAACTGTGCCCCAGTAATTTAATAATTCTGTGGGAAGACTGCTGAGTTATAGAGGATATTTGTCTTGTGATTTCTTTGTGGCAAATCAGAAATTACAGCAGTGCTCAAAGGAATAGAAATCTTAGATACTCATGACCTTCACTGAAACCCCTTTCGTCACTTGTCAGTTCTTTAAGGGGCAATTTAATTGTAGCTCTTTGGCGGTGACAAGGTAAGTGCTGGCATTTTGGCACTGTCATTCATTAACCTCATGCAATGTCAGCAGCACTGCCTCAGATATGTCACCATTTCCCCAGTGATGGCAAGCTGACTTTTAGGACATACGTTATTTCTGAGATGCCTACTAGACAAGTCTGCATGCTTCACATTCTTTTGTGTGGCATCATTTGTGTATTGTTTATGCAGTTAAATAGCTTCAAGACCTGAAGCTATTTAAAACCAACTTGATTCAATCCAGGAAAATAAAATCTGCCACCTACCTGAATGATTTATCTTGCTCAGAAATTAAAAATAAAACAAACAAACAACCCCACCAAACAAAACAAATGTAATTAAAAAAAAAAAACAACCCAAAAAAAACCCCCCACCAACCAACTGACAAAAAAACCAAAAGCCCTTGAGTATAACCCACAAGGAAAAAATAATAATTATACCTCTACCTGAAGGTTAAATAATACTCTGTCACGTGTAAATTTCTTAAAGCAGAATTAAATAAATAAAATGCCAGGTTGCAAGGCACTTAATGTACATTATAAATACTATTATTTATTTTTTATTTCATATTTCTGAATGTTTGTGAGAACCCTAACTACTAATACTAAATAGGTTGGGGAGATTTGATGCTAAGAATTATTTGCTGACAACAACATTTGTTAATGCCTAGAAAAACAGTATATATTTTCCTGCACCTTTCCCCTGCTACTTTATTTGGACTTCAGAGTGACTGGTGTTTCTGTGCAATTCCACCACATAAATTAATCGATATTATTATATAATTATTATAATGTAGCACACATTATTATATAATTATATTTAATATATTATTAATAATAACAGCATTAATCACAAAGAGCTTGATTTTCACTTTGCAAATTCACAGAGGAGAATTAAGGATCACTCTAAAATAAAGTAGGTGTTATGCTAAATCAGGGATGACTCAAGATGCAAACTCCTGAATTTAGACTTGAAACCCCAGAAATTTAAATCATTTGGGTCTATCCTTTACATTAAAATAAAAAAAAAATTATATCCAGGTTGAAGCTGGATGTCAAAGTGTTCCTATGTTTCCACTTTATGCAAAAGCCGAGTCTGATTTGTCTAGAGCTTGAACCAGCATAACCAGCATTCAATTATGTCTAGTTCCTGAAGCCAGATGTAAGAAATCAATACTTGGAGCTCATTGCTTTTAAAAAAAAAGTTTAAAAATATTCCTATCTCTAGCCAAAATGAAAGAGTTTACTACTGTCACTGAAAAAAAACTTCCCCAAAAAAACAGATATCAAGGAGCAACCTAGTCTTAAGAAATGATGTAATTAAATTTACTAAGGATGTCTGAAGAGAAAGTTGAAAGAATTTTTACCAAAAACAACATGCAAGTTTTTGCAAGTATTGGTCATACAAATGTGATTTTTGTGGAAAAAAAACCATTTATTTAAATCAGCAGTTTCCAGAGAATAAAGCATTTCAATAACTTATTCCTATCAGCCCTACTACTGACATTAATAGAAACATGCAGATGAAAGCAAGGGCATTGCTGAGAATGTATGAGAGTGGTGTGTAAGTGGAATGACTGAAATTTTGGTCAGATGAAGTGATAAGTGAGTTGCAGTACAGTGCTGAGAGTCAAACCAGACATTCCATGCACTGTTACAGTGCTCCTGTTAAGAAACAGTAATAACTTCCAAACACTGCACTGGATGCAATGGTACATAGCATTGTTTTGCAAGTAAAATTCTGCCCATCTTAAAGGACATGTTAAATGCAGAGTGGCATCAGTAGGAAAGCAGTAATGACTGTAGCAGGGACTTTTCTAGGCAAAGAAGCGGTGCTAGGTGTGAAGAGAAAAACAAAAAGATCACAACACGTGCAATTAGAGAGCCGGGATTGTGTCGGGTGAGAGCAATCCCACAGTGATGCAGCAGGCAGCGTGAGTCCTGCTCTCCAGGAGCAGCCCTGCACCGCCGAGCTGCAGCTCAGCCCCACACTGAGAGCTGCACTTGGCCAGGAGAGCCTGCTGCACATTCACACCAGTCACACTCATTGATCCAATAGTCCTTGCTACCGCAGTTTAAGAGAGTTTAGATTCGCTCTTAATTTTACTCTCCCTTCCCCCCAGGGCTGGCAATGCAGATGTGAGTGATTTCCTTTCATCATACATAAAGATTTAGAAACACAACATTAATTGCTCTCCTGACAATTTCCAGTTTGATGAACAAAACATTGAACCAAAGTAAAAGCAAGTGCAGGACTGATTGGATTGAAAGATTATGATGAATCCCTCAGTGTTGGGTCCCCTTTTGCTGGTTGTCCTGACAACTTTCAGGAGCTAAACTACTTCTCACATATTTACCACAGCATTACATAATTATAAGATTTTGTACTCATAAATTAAAGACATTTCTTTCACTGCAAAAATAACTAAAACCAAATTCTCAGCAGAAGGAGTAAGTTACAAATGTAACAAATTAATAGGCAAAGCTGATCCTAAACTATCTTGATGCCTTTTCTTCCAAGTAAAATGACACATTCTGCTCTGCCTTACACTGATATTGGTCCCCACTTCCGTGCTTTCCCACTTAAGGGGCTTCTCAGATGATCAGTCCTCAGGTAACAAAGCACCAGATGGCTTTTATCAAGTCCTTTCTTCCCCTGAATGGCAAAAATGTGATACCACTGGCCCTTGAGAGCCAAGCAGGTCAATGGGAGGGCAGAACTGACTCATTATCTTTACTTTATACACATTTAGCTAAAAAGGTGAGAGAATCTAAATGTGATGGTGTTTTGCCTGGGAAAGTTGGCAGGGCAGGAAAATGATAGAAAGCCTTGCTCTATTGGCTCCTCTCTATCAACCTTATCAACCTTGCTTTGCTTCTTTTCTGGAAAGATCTTGAAAAATGTAGCAAATATTAATTGGTTATCCAGGCATGCCCTCAAGAAAACAGAAATCTGTACTAACTCTAGGACAAGCAGAAACAGGAAACAGATGTGAATTTTGTACCCTTCATTTCACCAAAATTAAGTGCTTGACTAGTCAGAAGAAGTGATGAAATTTCTTTCCAGATTCCAGTGTGTGACTGCTCATATTCATGTTGCCTAAAGATAGGAGTCACTACTCATTTGACCTGCTACAGCCCATTTCTGAGGGGGAGCTGACAAATGTGACACAAGATCTGCATGAGTCTCATGTGTTTTGGAGCAGCCCATGCAATCTCAAAATGTACCAGACAGTTTAGCATAGGTGCATAACCCAGATCCCTAAATTTATCTGTTCATGGCATGGTTTTCTATGTGAGCTTTGAGCAGCTGCAGACAAGGGGGATATAGTCAATACAGTCAGTGGAGAGGAAAGGGGAATTCAAGTAACCCATAGTACTGGCCCACCTGAATTGCTCTCTAGGCTTCAGTGACTGCAGTGGTCAGATCTTCATGGATTCTTGGAGAGCTCCGAAAACATCCTAAATTATTCTTAGGTTTCTTATAAATAATCTTATAAGTATTCTGACTCTTTCCCTTGAAAAAGCTTAAAATCTCATCCTATAATGTCAGGCCTCATTTTTCACCTACTGTGAATAAACTGATTATGTGGGGATATCATAAATATATCAAATATATCAAAAGAAAGTGTTTTCTTTTTACAGGAAGTAACAAAACACATTACTTCTGGTTTTAGTAATGAATTTACTTCACAGTAGAACCAGCCAGTTACTGTCTTTGCTGTATTAAAGATCTCAAAGAACAGGGTAATATTTAGGTTGTTGACATCTAATTTTGTTAAGACTCTCTTGAACTGGGCTAGGAAAATCAGCAATTCCAAATTTTTGCAAAAAAGTTGAGAGCAGAAAATACCTTAAGGCTGAAAAAAAAAAGAATAGTCACAGATATAATTTTGAGAGACTCAAAGAGCAGGTCAGAAAGCTTTAAATGGGAGACAGGAAGCCTGATGTATATTTTACAGCAAAATAATCTCATGTAAATGCAGGACCAGCCAAAATCAAAGTAAAGTAATCTACAACAAAGGGAGGGAGTGAAAGCCATGATTCAATGTCAAAAGAAAACATTTATAGGAAGGAGGAGTCAGGGAACCGTGAAAGCATGCTGTCTTTGGCCAAAACTCCCAGAGTGCTGAGAGGAAACTGTGATACAGAAATGTCTGTAAGTGTGCTCATTGTTTTCTACAGAACTGTGCACTTCTCATGCTAAAAAAAGAACAAAATGTCTAGGAAGACATACATTTGTCTGCATGCTGTCTTAGCCCAGTTTGGAAATAAGCAGTAAAATTGAGTATCTAGAGATGTGTTTGTGTTAGTGTGCCTTGTTCACTGCCTCCAAACCCAGATGGAATGGCTCAGCTCACTTTGTGCTGTCAAACCATTCTCAGACCCAAAGCAGAGTGGTCACTGCCTTGCTCTGTTCCCAGGCAGCCTGAGGTGGCTGTGACCAGAGACGTGGTGCTGAGCCCAATCCTGCTTCACTCACACCATCCACATGCCTAAATGACCAGAGAGTCCTGGAGTGGTGCTTAAATTACCAGAAAATGCTAAACCATGGGTGCAGGTAGGTGAAGCAAAAAGATGTTTTTGGCTGAAATTTACATAATGGGTAGAAACCCCATATTTGTAAATATTTTCTGACCTCATAATATTTTCATGATTTTAATGACACTCTTGTCCTCAGGAGTTTACCTGCAGTGAGATTATTAATGCAGATTATCCAGGCCGTAGGGTGACCACCAAGTTCCAAAATATTTCTGCTTAAAGCACAGCAACACATAAGCAAAGGTGAACTGTACTGCTCCCTGTTCCCAACAACCACACAGGTTGAAACCTACCTGATTCAGTCTATTTTTACACAAAGCTCTTTGTTCCTAGAATAAGGTGGGCAGTCATACAGAGGACAGTATCATTGCAGACCACACTAAAACAAGGCAAGGTTCTGTTGGTGGGCTAGCTGCAGGGTAGCTTTTCTGAAGAGCTGCCAGAAGCTTGCAGAGCCAGCAGAGTTTACCTGACAACATTTACCTGGCTGGAGCTGAGCTAGTTCTTGTACTTCCAGTCAGACTTCAGTTGACTGAATTTCTTTCAGCTGCTTTCTCAAAAAACCTAAAACCAAACCAAACATTTATTATTTTCTGTGATGAAGATCGATTCAGGTGTTGATTACACATGGCTTTACATCAAATGGAGATCTAAACAAACATGTGTACTATTGCAGACAAAATCTGGATCCAAGAGGTAGTGAAACATTCCTCTATTCCAACAGGAAGATAAAATCATCATGCTGGTAACTTCTTGGTACAACACATCAGGTCTTGCTGCAATTAGACTTCAGTGGCCTTGAACTGTTCTCTGTAATTCTTCAATGCAAAGAGTGTGGTACCTAATATTTTTTTTTTTTCCACACCACAAAGCCACAGAATACTTAATTCCAAAAAAAGCAACAGGAACCACTGATATCAGCCTCCTTTTTATCACTGTTTATCTCTGTGCCAGATGTAGGTGAAGATTGCCTGGGTAATCTTGGTGTAGCTCAATTAGCTGGCAGTTTTTTTCTGCCTTTCACTGAGGAGAGTGTCATTTTTGGAGAGGGATGCAGGGGAGAGAGATTTTTGGAGATAAAATGTAGTGTAGGGTTACAAAGAACAGCAAGAGGGAGGAGGCAGTGGGGAAATTGGTAAAAGGAAATTAACTTTTGTAATATCACCTAAAGATAGAACTTAAGTGTTCAAACCATCAAGTCTTCATTATAGTGAAACAACCGGGTGTTTACCAACCTGAAATAATTCAGCTATTCCAGTGGTCTTTTATAACATGAACACTGTGAGCAAATGAAGAATCAGAAGCCAATCAGAAGTCGGAGAAGATTTAAACACTTTCATAAAATTTCTAACATTGCAGAGAAAATATTTTTTTTCTTCAATGCTTTTGATTAATTTCCATCTTTTTTTATTCATTGTGTTTGAATAAACTGGAGCTTGATACTTTTCAATTAAAGAAAAATATATTATTATTTGCTGTCCCTTTATAAGTTCCATGTGCACATAGAATAATATGTTTATAAACCAAATCAAATAGATATTTTAAAAATAATCTGTTATCCTGTAGTATTCCTGCTAATGTTTTTATTCCAACTCAATTCATCCTGATCTCTCTCACTATTCACTGTTGAACTGTTTAATGACAGACTTGCAGGCCAACTGGTGTGAAGAGTGCAGGGAAAGTATTATTTTCCTGCAATATATAGTTGGATGTCTCACTTTCATTATTCTCTTTCACACCCAAGATAAATCCTGAGCTCTGTCACAATAACCCACATAGATTAAAATACAAAAAAAGATAAAAAAAAAAACCCAGCAAATGAAAGGTTTATAGCAAGGTGTATTAAGAAAAGCAAGATAATATTTTTATACTTGCTAGCCTTTTGCGGTCTTTGCAGTACCTCCTCTTTTATAAAGTAAGATGTAAGGAAACAGAGAGTGATACAACTCCATTGAGATAAATGGTGAAATTACAAATAAATTTGCCAGAGGCAATGCTTCTTGCTTACTGCCATTTCTATCAAACTTTCTAAATTACCTTTTTGCTAAACAAGATGACTGCCTTCATCAGGAACAGTTTTCTCAAGTCCCTCAGTGAAAGCAATGTTCCTTTATAGTGTGTGTATATATGCATACTTGGAAGCTTCCCACCAAAGTTAGATAAAATCTGCTCTTGATTAAATAAATAAATAACATCTGCTGAAATCTTAGAACAAGCATGACAAACTGCAAACTGAAACACTTGCACATACTTGATGATTTGCATCAGGCACATCAAGCAGTACTCTATCAGTAGTTCTGAAAATAAGGGTCAAATTCAGCCAAGTGAGGATCACAGCCAGAAGTGGGAATTATCAGCGGAAGCCCAGAAACTGCTGCTATGTAGGTTAGGCCTGGCTTGTACTTTAAAGATGGTTTTACATGCTGACCAGTGTAGATTTCTTTCTCCAGACTGTCTTCTTGCTTTAGAATTTTTTTTCTCCAGTTGTTTGGTTCTAGGCTTTTTATTTACAGGTAACACTAGTCTGAACATATTTGGAATGTAACTTAACCTCTTCTCTGATTCACCCAGTTCCCTTCTCCCCAGATAACTGAAAGGTAATACCTTCACAAAAACCTCCCCTTCTGCCCCCCACCCAACACTAATTATCAAATTTCTCCTCTTTGTCACAGCAAAAAAATAATTACAGTAGTCTTGCCTTTCTTAAAATATGTCATTGTTCTTAAGAGATTTTTGCATGTCTGTGAGAGGAGATGTCTCTATTTTACTCTTTTAGTCCCAGTGCATTAGAAAATACAGATGAGCAGTACTGACATATTTGTCTGGATCTATCAAATTACAGTTACTGGTACAAGTCTTCTGTTGTCTACAGGACATCAACATATGCTATAATTATTGTTCCATCACTGCCCTCAAGAGTGAACATCTGCTCCTACCCTACCATCACAGTTTTAATCTACTTGTAGCTCCTGTTTCCTTGAAGAGCAATCCAAATGAGACAGACTCTGTCTTTTACTTTTCTCTGTTTTTTTTAATAGCTTCCAGGCTTTCACCAGAGCGAAGTGAATACCTCGAGCTCCCACCAGTATTCATTTAAATGAAAAACTGAATTCCCTGTAGCCGTGCTTGTGCCTGTAAGCAGATGGAGTGAGGTGGGAATCCAGCTTTCTCACAGGCACAAACACAGTAACAGCAAATTGAATGTGTTATTCAAGTGGTGGGGGTGTTACAGCTCTCAGAGAGCAGCCACAGCCTCTCTTCAAACTGCACTGAGTGGGGAGCCACAGGATTTGCATCAATACTGAGTGTCCTCCCACCAGTGCATAGACATCCTACTCTTCTGCAGCCTTTCCCAGCTGTGATGGAGGAGCTCCATTGGCCCATTCCACCCCAACTCACCTCTGTGGTTTACACACTTTGAAAAATTTTTTGGACAAGATAAATTTTACCCTTTGGAAGCAACAAAGGCTGGAGCAAAAATAAAGTATTCCCACAGCATGTCTCAATTCAGTGGCTAAGAGTATTCACAGGCACATAAAATTATGCTTTTGCATTGGTTTATAGTTGGACTCAATGATCATAAAGATCTTTTCCAACCTAAATGATTCCATGTTTCTATTGCCAATGAACTTCTGTGGTGACAATGCATAACCAAACATGTAAACCCCTCTTGCCAGAGCTAAGGAGTCTTTGTTCTTCCAGCCCTTATCCTGCACTCATGACACACAAACCCCAAAATCTTTAATAGAATGAGTTGCAACTTCAGGCAATGTAAAACTGACTGAAATCAGAACCAAAATGTTAAATGCAAAAACTGTATTGCCATCAAGCCTTTAAATTTGACAAAAGTATTCTATTTATTTGAAGAAACCATAACTTGAATGAAAACACTCTGGCATGCTGTGATGCATGAAATCCACACCTGAATCCCCCTTTCTGCTTTCTTCTCTGACTGTCCAGAATTTAAACTTAGACCAACCAGTGGCATCAAATGGCATTTTCTCTTTTGTTATTGTTCACCAGCCTCTTCTCTACTGCTTTGGAAAATTGTTTTTGAAGCAGTCTTCATAAAAAGTAAGTCTTCTATGCAAATTTAACTTAAAATTGTTCTCTCATAATGAACTTCATACACCACCAATGAAATAAAACACCAGTGACAATTTCAATATCATATATTAAACTTAATTTCTTGGGAGTGACAGCTGTCTGTGCTTGGAAGGGCACTGCATGTATTACACTGCATTTTATCATCATTTTTTTATCTCTTGCTTTACAGTAAACTCTTCATAATACATTCAACAATGGAAAAAATAATTCCTTTTAATGTTCTATAATAAAAAATATACTATTTTGTTGCTGATAAAGACTGAATCAAAGATACTTGCAATTTTAGACTTAATTTCTGCTTCATTTAGACCTCAGTTATATCTTATACCTCAAGAATGTCCTCACCACCTTAACTTAAAAAGAACTGAAAACTTGTTTTGAACAAAATTAAAAAGTTTATTTTAACCTGTTTCTAGGAATAAAGCACATGTGATTCCATGATTACACCTTTTCAAGTCAATCTCTTAGTTTGTCCCTTGCTTCAGACCTTTTTGCCAATTTCAACAGACTGTGATACAAAAGGAAAAATTCAAGGGTATTGAACTCCTACTTAGTTCCTAAAAGTAGATACCATACCATAGAGGAAAGAGAGACAGACAAATTAGAGTGATCACTGAAGAAGAGGTGAGGTCTGAGACAAGAGCATTTTTCCACATGGAAAAGAGTCAGGCAGCAAAATGCTTGAAGTTCTGCTGCTTGTGGAGCAGAAGAACCACAGAGCTTTTCAGAAGAACCCCAGAGTGCATTTGAGAGGATTTTGACACAGTAGATTTTATCATTTTCCTGATACACCTAGCACTGAATGGAGGCACTGAGAAATCAGAAGGATGGTGGAGTGGCACAAGACTGGTCCTGGGGGCCATCTCAGCAGGGTATCTGCCTCAACCTTCCTCTGCTCTCCATCAGGGCAAATGATGACACTCAAAGGCTGTGCCTGCCTTGCATGAGCCACATCCACCCTTCCCGTGTGGCCCCATCAAAATACATCAAAACTTGTCTGAAACAGGTCCTCATGCCATGTCTTTGTCACCTGCAAATGGTTGTTAACTGGACAAGTACTTGTCAAGTCAAGTTTCTGTGTTCAGCCCTGGTCACACTGAGCTAACACAGCTGTGATACATACACAGTGCAGGATGTTGCTTTAGGTCACATCCAAGCAGGCAGAGGTGTGGTGAGGCACAACCTGGCACAACATGATTGTGTGTAAGAGCCTGAATATTTTACAAGCAGCACGTAGAAATTAACATAATTCTGAAGAGAAATGTTTGCAAATCCTAAAGAACATTCATAGAACACAAATAGTAAGAATACAGGTTAGTGACTGGTAAATTTGCAAGTTTTTAAATTACAAAGCAAATTCGGAGCATAAATAAAAGAGATTGCATTCCAAGTGGCTTCTGTGTGACCTCTGTGTTTGCCCTCTCATTACACCCTTGCTGCATTGGTTTTCAAACTAATGTTAAATTTGCTTTTCCTTAAAACAACCCCAAACCTAAAGCAAAAAATAATTTTCAGCATATATAGCTGGCTAGACTAGCCTTAGCTAACACAAAAGAGATAAAAGGTATAAAAGATTTGTTGGTAACAGGAAAGTTGATGGGTTCCTCTTCCTCCCCTAAGATTAGGAGTCAAGACCGTTCAGAGCAGGTCAAAAATGTCACGGTAATTTCTTGCAGAATCTTCATATTTCCTGATCCTCAGATCCCTCTTGCTCTCAGAGAAAAACACATGCCTACTATCCTAAACCAAATAAGTTACAGAATAGAAAAAAACTGCTGGAAACTCTAATGTTTATGGCTTTGCACCAGTTGCATATTAGTTTAACCTGAACATTAATTGTCCAGTAGAACAGAAATAATGTAAATGATTCAGGAAATTTGTTTGAAAGATAGTGATTACATGTACTTTTAATATATTAAAAGTTTTCACTGCAAACCAAAAGGGAAAATATATTAAAAAAAATCAAATGAAGCAACTTTCTGCATCCTTTGAAAAGACTCTGATTTTATCCAAATTAAAACATGGTATTTTGATGGGCTAGTTTCTTGATGTACTTGGTTATTTTATCCATTGCCTAAAAAGAAATTACTTTCAAATATCGGAACAAGGTGTTTATCAGTATTAAAAAAACAAAAAAAGAAAAAAATAAAGGAGGACAGCTGAAGCCATTTCAATGATCTGGAGATATTTTTTTTTTTTCAGAAACAAATTGGATTGCTCTTTGAAGCCACATAAATTATAAACTGCTGTAGATTTGATGCTAAAGTTACTCTTTCAATCAGGGAGCTCTCTTAATGAGTCCTATGTAAAATGGATCCTTTACAGTCTGGATACCTGCTATGACTATCTTAAAAATATATATTGTAAAAGCAAAATATATGTATCTGAAAAGATTATATGTTGGAAGTGAACAAGAAAGAGCTGCTAAATTCTTCCAACTATGGCCATTTGAACTTCACTTACCCTGTCAGTCGTCCATGAGGACTCTGAGCACTGCTTTGCAGCCTTGATGTTTGCTCTCAACGATTCATTCAACTTTGAAGTAATTTCCATTAAACTCATGTGGTCTGGGGGAAAATTTCCTGCTGGTGCAAGCACCATGGTACACTGCTCTTTTGCTACTCAAGCGTTAGAACTTAATTTTCACAGGAAGTACAAAGGATTAGCTAAAATATGTCAAATGCTTTAACTGAGAGACAAATACAGTAGTCAATGGACAAATATTAAGATGGGAATAATTTTAGGGCTGAGAGCCTGAGTTGTATATACAGCTACACATAAACATAAACACAAGCAGACATACCTTTCTTTCATTGCAAATACAAAACCTTTGCAGCAGGCCTTTCTGGATCCTCTGCAACACATAGGATCAAGTAATTTGATGGTAGACCTGTGGTGCCGTATATACATATGAAGATTGTTCCCAGGCAAGCCATTAAAAATTTTGATTTTTTTTCCTAGATTTTCTACATGTATAGGATCATTCACTTTGATTGAACCAGATAGATACAGAAACCACTCAAACTAGTTAGACTGTACAAGCAATATATAAACAAATGTTCCCTTACCTTAAAACCTATCATAAAATGTTTGTCCTGAAAGATGAATATTCTCACTTCTCAGAGATCACCATGCATGCCAATGTAAAAGTAGGAAACATCAAGTGCAAACATTCTCAGGATCATGAAAAGTACTAAAACGTTCTCACAGATCACTGAATTATCCTGCATTGCAATTAAAATCTAAAACCTGCTTCCTTCTTTCCCTGCCCTTTTCTCTATGTGCCGTGGTAGGCCCTGCTCTTTTATCTCCAGAGCTTTTCCCTTTTCTATGTTCTTCCTTCACTGCAGAGGAGCAACTTCCCTCACACATTCCCTTTTACAATGCCAAGGCCTGGTTTGCACTGAATAAGGATGAGGAGCTGATTAACCCTGTACTTGTTGTAAGGCTTCAGCTAATTTGAGCCTGTTATCTGACTGAGCAAGAATATCCTCTTAGCTCCAGTAGAAAACTGGAGTAAAAGCTTGGAATATGTTTCCATGTTTGCTTTTATTTATTTTTTTTAGAGTGCTTATCAAATTGAGGTATGATTTGAGAGGTTCTCTTGCAAACCAAGGAACTTTGGAGTTGTAAAAGTCCTGACAGATTGAAAGAGACCTGAAAATAATGACAGCTAATTGCCTTTATAGTTTACAGAACCTCCCATGAAGGAAAAATATCACTTGTGTTGAGAGAAATAATCCATCTAGAGCTGTTTTGAGGGGAAAATACAGCTAGAGTATTTTGTGTTTTTCTGGCCCCAGTTAATAAGTTAGGGACACTGGGATCCCAGGTTTTCAAAGAGGGGAGAGAAGATCTTTTTACTTTGTACCAGAGTGGTCTGCCTTCCTTTATTCCTTAAAAAATTTGGTGTGTTTTTCTTGCAGGACAGACCACCACTGTGGTCTGTCCTGCAAGACAGCCTGTTTGACTCCTCTGTCTGATAACCAAGTGTCTGACAATCAGTTCAAGCCAAAGGACGAGCGTCTCAACCACTGCAGCTGGGTTCAAGAGCTGGTGAGCTCTGGCCCAAACAAGTCAATGACATGTAGCTAACACACCAATTTTTGTGTGACTAGGAACATCTCTTAATACAAGTGGTCAGTGGTTAGCAAAGTGGAACACCTCTGTCTGAAAACAGAGGACTATGATTCCATGTTTATTTGAACTAAGTGTTCATTTCAGAATGTTCTATAAACATTTGAAAACAGAAATATTGGCATTCAGTAAGAGTTGTAGTAAAGAGCTTTATGTTGCAGTTATGTCAATGGTTTTGGTGCTCTGCTAGACACACCCCTAAAACATACAATTAACCAGAAGTGCCAAGACTCCTCCTTGCTTTAGGAGAGGAATAATGTGATATATACAGGGATCCACCCTGGAACCAACCAGGAAAATAAACACTCAAACAGTGATCTTAAAGAGAACTGAAAAACCCAACAAAACATGCAAAGAAAGAATAAGTGAATTAAGAATCCATATTTATTTCTGAGTTCTTTTAAGTTTTCCCCCATCATTTCCTTATTTTATAATTTTTCATTACTCAGATGTAAATTACAAGAATTGAAAAGTTCTGTGAAAACTGTTGGAGAAAAATCTTACCCACACTAATAAACTACTGTACACACTGCACCACAATGAATGATAGATAAGAATTTCTCCTTGAATCCACAATTTATAAAGAAGTCTTCCATCAAAAAATACAAAAAGTTTGACACTATTTGTTCATAATTTAGAAAATAAGCATTTTAAAGGGGTCTCCAGCACAGGAAGCACACTGATCTGTTGAAATGAGTCCACCATGATAATAAAAGAGATGGAGCACCCCTCCTATGAGGAAAGGCTGAGAGATTTTGGACTGTTCAACCTAGGAAAGAGAAGACTTTGAGGTGTTCTAATTGTGACCTTCCAGTACCTGATGGGAGCCTACAAGAAAGTTGGAGAAAAAATACTTAAAAGGGCATATAGTGACAGGACAAGGAGGAATACCTTCAAACAGTAGCCATTAAGCCTGCTTCAAACAGTAAGTTTAGATTAGATATTAGGAAGAAATTCTTTAGTGTCAGAGTGGCAAAGCACTGGAACAGGTTACACAGACAAGTTCCGGACACTGCGTCCCTGGGAGTGTCCAAGGCCACTTGGGGCTCTAAGCAACCTGATGATGGGGCTCTAAGCAACCTGATCTAGTGAAAGGTCTACCTGCCTATGGCAGGGGGATTGGAACAGGATGATCTTTAAGGTCCCTTCCAACCTGTGATTCTATGATTCTAGTAATAATAGAATCATAGATACCTTTTATTATGGTATAGTCCTGTGACAATACTATCACAGTTTTGGTAACAGAAAACAAATAATCTTGTAATATAAGCTGCTACATGAAGATGTTTTACCTGCTAGACATCACAGGTTCATAAGACCTACAGGAGAATGTGATGACAATCAGCAAGCCACTTCTTTAATTACCAGCACAGTCAAGCTCTTGATACTGTCTCTCGTTGTATCTGGCAGGATAAAATATTCTTCACACAGCTGGCTAAACACATCATGTGATGGGTGAGCAGCTGGCTCACAGGTTGGGCACAAATGGAGTGGCACCACACTGGTGACCCATCACTGGTGGGATTCTGCAGGGCTCCATCCCTGATCTTGGGCTCTTCAATAGCTCCTTAAATGACTGGGATGCAGGACCAGAAGGGTACCAAAACTGGAAGCCATGTTTCTTCCCCTGTTTGATCATATGTTGCTTTACAGCTTGTTCTTTCTGTCACCAAACATAATCCATGATGAACAGATGTCATTTTAAAGAAATCTGACAATTATTTTTCTCCTTTATGTTACATGTTTTTCTCCTGTAATGGAGATAGACCTAGCTCTTAATTTGATATCTTTAAACTGTTGGCTTGAGGAATTTCTGGACCAAATTTGGTTTTCTTTTTTAGGTATTCCACTGGCTGGGGTAGAGGAGAAGATCACTGCATCCTCTTTCTTTGTCTGGATGCTACTTTTCCATTAAATCCAAACATAATCCATTTTGTCTATTCGCTAGCTTTGAGTTACAGTTGAAAGGAAAACATGCCCCTTCCTGTCCTACATGTTTGCTTTTTGGGCTTCCAGAAGCAGTTCAGTGTCTAGAATGTGAAAGAGCAGTAACTTTTACTCTTCCCATCTTTTCCCTATAATACTTTGCACTTACCAACTGACCTCTGACACAAAGAAAGCTTCAGGTTTGTCTACAATATGGAGTCCTTGCTAAGAAACCTGAGTTAAATGACCCAGTCAAAACACTTTTGGCAGCTTGCATGTAACTGCAGCAATCAAGGAACTTTGTAAGTTTATTTAATACCAGTCCTGGAGGTAATAAAGCTCCATCAACTACAACATTTCTTTTCCAATACACAGCATTTGAGTGTTGATGTTTTAACAGCAATGCTTTTCTTGCCTGAGCAAGCAGCTGCACTGACTGTGTGACAATCTCAGCATATAAAATACTCTATCTGGAGTTTATTTGGAAAAAATAATAGTCTTTGCTGAATCAGAGTATTTCAGTTTGATCCTTGTAAATCTAGATGAACTTAAATTTTATTTTATTCCCAGTTCCAAAAATACATGGGTAAATCTGCAGTAATTTTGGGTCAATGCTGTATCCTGGTTATTTAAAACTATACAAATGAGAAATCAAGAACAATGACATTGTGCAAGACTATTAATAGAATAGTTTAATCAGAACCTGTACCCTTGTGTTTCCAATTTTCTTCAATTTTTATTTCATAAAATTTTAGAAGCTGGCTTTTCAGATGGCATAAATGAGCACTGATTTCTGTCTGGCATTGGTTATAACAGATCCTGCTGTGTGTTCACAGTACTCTCCTTCTCTCCTATGGATCTATCATGTCAAGCATGTGGAATATCCATTTTCTTGAAATGGAATATGATTTACAACTAAAATGTAGCGGTAACAGATTTAAGGATAACATATACTATGCAAAAGAATGTGTGTATTTATGGGGCTGAATCTTGTCATTTGTTTGATCTAAACAGTGCTTAACTGCTGCTTTAGACTCTGAGCAGTGGTTTATAGTATGCAGAGGAGTATAGGGTAGAAATCCCTAAATTAACTCCAGTACATTGCTCAGCAGATGTGTGGTACATAATGAAAGTAACAATTCTGCAGAGAGCTGCACTCCATGCTCCATACCAAGGCATGCTATCACCCAGATATGTTCTATTTATGGATCCCTAAACTTTTCACAAGTGGCCAAACCTGTCACAAGATTATTTTATCATGTACATCAGGTCAAAACAGTCTTGTTTTCTCTGTTTCGACTTTTTCCCCTTGAAGTCCTCTAGGATTATCAAGTCCAGCTTATGCCTTTGAATGGCTACCTGAAACAGAGGCTAGAGAAGATTAAGAAATTATTTATTACAGGCCTTCAATAGGTACACCTTGGGCAGTCAAAACCCTCTGAGGGGCTAAACCCAAGATGGACAATGGTCACGAGTTTTCACAAGTCATAAGTTTGGCCCATTTATGTATCAGGGGTTAATCCTCCAATTACAGCTTCAGGTAATGAAGTCATGTATCTCCAGTTTGCTCTCCCCCCCACCACTCACTTTTGTTTATACTTTCTGGGCCTGAGACAGTAAGGTGTCCTTGAACTTCAGGCCTAGTGAAATTGTTTTGTCTGACCAAAAAGTGAAGACAGTAACTAACACTCTATATGGAATTTTAGAGCTATGCATTAAAGCAGTACAGGATTTGAAAAATATAAAAGCTAAAATCCTAAGGCATCACAACCATTAACTCAGGACTGCCAAGTGAATCATGCCCCTAAGTGCCACATCTACACAGCTTTTAAGTTCCCCCAGGGATGCTGGGTCAATTGCTATTTTGAGCAGCCTGTTTCAGTGCTTAACAGCTTTTCAGTGAACAAATCTTTCCTAATATCCAATCTAAACATCCCCTGGCACAACTTGAGGCCATTTCTTCTTGTCCTGTGGTTTGTTATTTGGGAGGAGACTGATCCCCACCTGGCTACAGATCCTTTTCAGGTAGTTGTAGAGTGATAAGGTCTCTCCTGAGCCTCCTCCTCTCCAGGCTAAAGACCCCCAGTTCCCTCAGACACTCCTCACCATATTTGTGGTCCAGACCCTTCACCACCTTTCTCACCCTTCTTTGAATGTGCTCCAGCACCTCAGTAATACAAGTTGCTATGTACTTTTTATGTGACAAGTGCAACAGAAACCACCTCAAAGAGTATGAAATTCAGAATTTGGATTTTTCCACCTGGCATAGACCTGAATGTGCCACTGCTGTGTTCAGTGAAGAAAAAGATGGAAGAGACCATCCACGGCCTCACAGAGCTCTGGCTCCTTGCAAATGAGACATTACCCTATGTCATAGGTTTCTTTGGGGACCATATGACATTCATCATTTAGAGCAGCCTTGAGGTTTTCCTCACTTGCACCAGGCCTTGATCAGTCATAGCTGGGGTAATCTGGAAACAGCAGAAGTTGTTTTATTAACAGATCCCCAGCAAAGGAGCCAATTGAAGGATTTTGCAGCCGTTTGGTTTCCATAGTGTAGACACCAAAGTTCTTGGGCTGTTGCCCAGTACTATATATGGGAAAAATGGGTAAACTGTTCTTCACAGAAAAAATGTCTTTTAGTGTAACTCATCTGTTACTGTGCTTCTAAATTATTCAAATTTTTAAATTAATGAAAATATGCAAATTAAGAAATGGCTGTTAAAAAGGTATAAATATATTTCACTGCCTAAAGTAATTAGAATAAGTAATTACTTAAACATTATGGTTTAAAATTGAATAATATCTTTGATAGCAAGCTGAATAAAGAGAAAATGCTTAATATGCATGATATAAACTACTTATCCTAGAGACAGTCTTTTTTATACTGTTTACATAAGATGTATATATGCTTCACAAAACCTTAACATTGACACCAGTAATTTTAAGGACATCTTTGCTTTGTTCATTTACCTTGTGTCTTGATTTTGTAAGAAATACAGCTCACTAAATTTAATTCAAGCAAGCAATTATACAGACACCTGACCATATCTTTACAACACTATATGGACTCCTTCCATGGCTGCATTTATAATTTGTTTCCAGGCTTTGCCAGGCCATAGCCACTCAGTAAAGGTAGTTCTCTGCTACTCAGAACAACTAATTTTTTTTCATTCCTTCCAGAAATCAATGAAAACCTACAGATCTTGTTAAGATGTTTTCCTGCAGACAACCATGTACATCATGCTATGTATGTGGGTCCTCAACAGGCTCGGATGAAGGGCTTAATCTTATCCTCAGAAAGGTGTGGTGACTCCTCTGGTACTCTGATTAATGTCTCTTGTTTGTTCTTTCCTGCTTCATCTACTTTTTCAGAAACTAATGTCACTATATAAATACAGACTCCCACACTTTCATCCTCTCCACTGGTTTAAACGCTTTTGTCCTCTCTGGCACTCTCTGTCACTGATAACACCATCTGCAATGTCTGTGTTTTTCAAGCTCATAGACTTTGTCTAAGTGCTCCCACAATGGTGAGAATAGAAATTTCCTGCTATCAAGTCTGTCTGGTGAGCAGATGAGAGACTTCCCATGAAAATCAAGGGAAGCAGAAATACAATGTAGGAGAGTACTGAGTGGGAAATACAGAACCATTTAGGGACATGGATGATTTAATGGTGGTCTTGCAAATGCTAGACTAACAGTTGGACTCAAATTTGGAGAAATTTTCCATCCTCAGTGATTCTATGATTTTTGGATCAAGTATGGAAAAAAAAATATTTTAGTAATAAGAAAATAAAAAAAAAGATTCTGACCATTCAGTAATAGCTCATTTACTGATAGTTCTGTATTTTTCATAAGCCTAGAGTAAGTGTTCTGTCAAATTAATTCTTACAACTTCTATACTGGGAGTGCAAAATCTCTAGGAGTAAAACCTGTTATACAAAAAAGGAGTATCACTTTAGCTGCCTGACTAGCCACCTATTTTTGTTTTAGAATATGGCCCATGAATGCATTGTCAAGTATCAGAAGATGTCTGGGTCATAAAAGAATTAAGAGCAACAGAAAACAGGGAGATTTTATCCAGGGTTTTTCAGCTATTACTGTGCCTGTGTTATCCTGCAAGAGGAAGGGTAGAATAATAGAAGCATAAAGGTTTTCCTTGATTCTCAGCAGATGGCTTGTGAAATATAATCCTATAGGGAGTACAGCGGCCCCCAAACATCCCGGAAAAAGAAAAATGCATGACTGATCTGTTGAAATTACTTTGTAGGAAGAAATTTTTGTGAAAATACAACTGTAATTATGTGGTTAGAATTTTACAGTTAAATACCCAGACTTACATTCTTTCACTTCCTGGATTACCAATCCATAGGTTTTGGGCATCACCAGGATGGCCAGTGGTCAGGGAGGAAGGACTAGCTACCAGGCTATCTGGCCAAACTGCCCTGAAGTACTGCACCAGAAAGGTGCTCAGAGCCTGAGAATTAAGGCTCAGTCTGAGTAAATTAAATGATCCATTCAAGTCTGATGAGTATCAGTGACATTGCAGAATTATCATGCTCCATCACTGGCTTTGAGCAGACAGTCAGATCTCAGCAATTCATTGCAAACTATACGTGTTTGTCTGCTGGCTCTCTATTAGAAAGACCCATCATCACTTCTCCCATAATTATTCTCTTGAGATTATTTCCGCAGTGTTTGGTGAGAAAGACATTCATAAGTTTGCACCTGTTGATTTGTGGCAACAGTTTGATTTTCTCAAGTGATTCAATGAAGTTCTGCCAGCACTAGGATGTCAGAACAAGTGAAAAACCTGAATAGACACATTTGTCAATCACATAAGGTGTCCAAGATGAAATGAGTGAATAAATGAAAGCCATTTATCTAGTGAGCAGCTGCCCTTATTACTAAAGATCCTGTTGAGATTAAAGCTGTGCTGCTAGCTTCTTTTTTTCAGTTAAGAAAAAATTAAAATAAATTCAGTACTTTTAACAATTACTTTAAAATAAGATAGCTGAAAATAATTTCTAAGAACCAGATTCTTAAAAATAATCTTTTCCTTCACCTGAACCACAATGTTTACCTTAAATGTGAGAAACTGGCATTTAAGTTTTAAAAACAAAATCAAAATGAAATTAAAAGAAAATTAAATTAATCAATAATAGCAACAAAGACATTTCCAGTTGAAAAATCAAAATCATTATTTATTACTGTTTTTAAAATTTATTTTGTGTTTAAACTTAAGCAATTGAGGAAGACCATTGAATCTTTCTGAAACAGCTTGATACTGCCTAAACCAGAGGACTCACTGAAAAAGATGCCAGTGCAGAGTGACACTCAGTTTATATCAGCCCTCAAAAGCTTTAACTGTGAATGTATTTAGTTACAAATGGCAGCATGTGCTGAGCATAAAGAATTATGTTTAAAGGTAAAATATCAATATTTTCTAGCAGTATAAATATTTCTTATTTCCTCAAGTGAGGATGAAACTTAGGAGGGCAGAATCAGAAAGGCCAACCTCACCAGGTGAAGTTTTCAAGGATAAGTATAAGCCAACAACATCCATACCCATGCAGCTTTTGAGGAAATATAGCTTAATGATGGGTGATACTGCCTTTCAGTGCTTGCCATGAACCATACAGAAAGCTGACCTTACTCTGTAGAAAGGAGAGAAGAAAAAAAGAAATATATTTGTGATCAGTTAAATGTAAAAATGAGCAGAGGAAATTCTTCTGAATTTTGTAACATTAAAATAATAAGGGCCAGATTTTTAGCAGGTATAAATAGCCAAATTACAAATGCTACACACAAAGCTGTTATAGTAGAAGCCTAGAACTGCATGTTGGGTTGCAGTAAAAAATGACTGTGCAATGATAAAAGGTTATATATATATATGTGTATATTTATATGCACTTACCCACATATATATGTGTATATTTATATGCACTAACCTGAAATATTTTAATCCAATTACATACATTCTCTCCTTTGAATGTACTTTCTCTGCACCTTTTTCACTCATAGACACATTCACTCAGTTATGTACATTTCAGAGGTGGCCTAAATCTTTACATGGCCCAAGGAAAGACAATTTTTTGCTTACAGAAAAAGTCAAGACTGTTCATGATTAAGGGCTGGATTCCTTCACAAAACTCAGCCAAAATCTTTTCTGTCCACAAAGCCTGGGTCATGTTGTGGTGTGAGGCCAGTGCTGTTGCCATGCTAATGACAACCCAGGAACTTTTAAGTCCTCTGATTTGCCTTATAAATAAATGCCTGCCCTAGTCACCATGATTTTGTTTTAATTTTTCACAGTGAGAAATCTTCACCATCTTTTAGGACAACCTGTAAACTTGAACTTCCCCATACTACTTTGAGAGGATGAGAAGCTCATTTAAATGAAGTACAATTGATAATGAAGCTGTTCAGAAATGCCTTGCTGTGGTACCAAGTCAGCCTGCTTTCTGCCTGCATATGTGTGGTTGGCTTTCATCTTAATATTTATATTGCGAATTTGTTAAAGCAGAAGTCTTTTCTTTCATGGCATCACTTTACTTTTCTATTGATTTAATAAATTCTTTTGCCAGTGAAGCAGCTGTTGTACCACGGTAGCCATGAAAACATCTGTGGCATTAATGGTTTTGACTAAGAAGCAGAGAAAACACTGTCATTTTCCTTAATCTCTTATGAATTTTGAGTTTGCTGAAACCTGAAGCTCAGAGCTTCAAGCTGAAAAAGAAATTCATAATTTGTGGTATAAAAACTACTAGAACTCTCTGAGTTCCAGCATAATTTTTCAACATTTTAGACATAATTTACCTTGTAATATGTGCAATTTAGAAAGCATGGTTGTGTGGGTATTCCCACACAAAATATTAAATAGATTCTGGAGCATTAGTAAAATGCTAATTGAAGATTGTTTCATCTAACTGTCTATATCCAGACAACTTCTAGAAATTATGTAGATATTGAAATATTAATACCAGGATTTTTATGTTTCTAAATGAAGTGAAGATAATATTTACCACAAATAAAGTAGATTAGAAAGGTATCGATGACATCTAGTAGTTTTTACCTTTCTTTGCTAAGTGTCAATAAAATAATAAAATTAGAACCTGAGTATAATTTAGGTTTGAAGGGATCTATGTAAGTCCAAGCTACTACTCAAAACAGGCCAACTTTAAAGCTAAATGAAGAGTGTTGCCCCATTAAGTTTAAAAAATCTTAAAAGACAGAGGCTGCACTGCCTCCTGACACTTTTTTTGTATGTATACAGTTGGAATTTCATTTCAACATGTGACCAACATGTGACCTTTTTGTTCCTTTTTGCTCCTCAGATGAAAGTCCATGTCCAGCTACTTTGGTGTGACTAAAATGTCTTCTTCATCACTGAGGGAATGAGTACTCATCAGCAGTCCTAGCAATAGCTCTAGGAGGCATCAAACAGGGCTGCATCCAGCATCAAAGTCAACAGCTTTTGCTAGTTGCAGGCTTTGTGGCTGTCACTCTTTTCAGAATCCCTGACTGTCTGTCCAGATCTGGAAAGACTCTGAAGACCTTCTGCTGGATTAGATCTCTGAAAAAACATCTGAATAGATCCGTAGCCAATTTAAATAAAAAAGGTACAGAACAAAAGTTTAAATTTTCTCTGTGAAAAACTCCAGCATATCAACAAAATCCATATCCATCAGAAATACTGTAGAGATAGACTATTTTGTTTTATTTTTGACAAAATGGGAATTTGCAGTGTTAAACTGCTATAATACTTTTTAGCAGAAGATGGCAAAAAATGTACTATATCCACTAGGCTTTGGCTGCTTTTGGCTGCAGAGGCAAAGTCATGTTCAAGTCAACAATCATTCAGAGCAAGCTACAAACACAAGCCATTTTATCCCAAGAGTACCAAGGAAGCTTCTTTTTCAGACAAATGTTTTGGCTGCCTGCCTCCTCTGGTGTTCTGAACTGCTTTTCCATTTTGCTCTTGTTCACATTTATAGTTCAGTGTTTTAAAATAAAACTAGCCTAATTGTCCTCTTTCTGTTGCCCTGGTGCATTTATGTTTCCTTCTCAAGAGATCTTTCTTACTCTTTGCACATTCAGAACCCAAGAAACCACTGAAATTGTGTTGCATACAGCCAGCTGCAAACACACTGAATGTTGATCATGTGCTCAACGCCTTCCTGAAGCAGGAAATGATCTTCCCTATAAATTGTCTTGTTTTCTTGAATGTGACACCTGGTGCCCTGCTCACCTGAGCCTTGAGAGACAAAGGGCATTTCTTGACCTTCATTCCTTGATGCTTCAGCAAGCCCTGGCTCAATCTGCCAGACAGAGTCAATGCTGACATTACCAATATCAAAGTTGCTTCTTGCCTGAGTAAAGGATGAGCAGGGAAATATTTCTGTCCTGCACAGGGTTCATGTGTGCTGCACAGCTCACCATACTGCAGAAACATCTCAGCTGGCTCTCAACAAGTGCACTAAGGGCCATTTGCCTCAGTAGCAGCTCCAACCAGATTCATTTGTCTCCTGTTTAAGGGTTAAAGTGCAATGAAAGTCAAGCTGCATTTAAAAGCCTGACTTAGATTTCACATAGCACCTTAACAGTGTTCAGAATATAAAAATAAAAGTTTTACTTTAGTTAGACATTCCTTTAGTAAGGTTAGAGCCCAGTGGTTTTTAATTTCTCTTTATCCATTGCTTTTAGCCATCTTTTGAGCACAGCTCACCTTTCAGCTACATAAAATGAATTTACTCCTTTGTCCAAAGATGTTCTGTGAACCAAGGAATTGTTTTATTTTGAATATCAGTATTCAAATACAACATCTTTTTGTTCTGATTTAAGAGTCCTAGTACCAAGCTGCAACTTGAGCAAGTGCCACAAATGGTTACTACAGCCCTCAATCACTGGCTGTGCTGTGAGATCACTGTTCTGTGGAAATATGGGCATGACTACACTAATAGTGTAACTGAGCAACATGGACAGAAGCATCTACCCTGTCAGCTTAGCTCCTGGCAGACTTTTGGATGTAAACCAATTAACACCATCACAAACAGTTCTGGACCATGATCTGGGGGGTGGTGCACTCTAACAATTGCTCCCAATAGGCAGTATGGATGTAGTTCCCTTGTTTTGAGAATTAAGAGAGTTTAGCTGCATAAATGTGGGTTGTGACGTATCATTTGTCCTCAGGGTCAGAGAATAGTCTCTGGCCCATTTTATTTACTTGTATAGACAAAGCTTTTGGAAAAACACCAAGTGTGGCAATAGTTTTTTATTTGTATTGTGGTTCCAATAAATCTCTTCTTCTCTCAACAGCACTGTTATTTTTACTGTAAAGACATTAAGCTGAACAGTTCTTTAATAATGATTATCAAAACCAGGATTGCAAAAGGGAATAGAAAGAAGCCAAACACTGGATTTTTTTATAAATTGACCCTATGACATGCTTAAGATAATAAAAGTTAGTAATCTCAAGAGGAGATATGTATGGATATCTGTTTAAGTATCTTAAAAATTGCATTTAATTAAAATACAATGTAAATATAGTGGCTTTACAGCATAAATTGTCACATGGGTATAACATTTAAAAAACAATTATGAATCTTCCCATCTTGTGCCTAAATGTCTGACTTAGGTCTTTTATGTTGCACAAAGGGGTTAATTGGACACAATTATTTAATCTTAAGTAAAATTATACAAAATGAAACAACAATAAGGAAAAAAAAATGGAAACCCACACAGAGCAAGAAGATAGATGGTTGTTAACATGAGGTTTGTGCACACCCAGTGTGATCTATTTTATGCAGGAGGCCTCAAGCATAATCCCACTACATTTTTGCTCCAGAAAAGGCTGATGGCATGAGTAGCAAATTGTTTCCTCTCCTGTTCAACCTAGCAGAAAATTGCTTCTTCTTCTGTTGTCTTTGTTGAACACTGTAGGGTAGAGGGATGTGCAGAAAGACTTATCTGGGTGCAAACTATACTCATGCCAGCAAAGAAAGGGGAGGGGGCAAACCCTGAGAAAAAAAAGTGGCATAGGAAATGCTCCTTCACCCTTCAAAGAAGGGGAATGTTGTTCATATTGCCTCCTGGGAGTAGTGTCCTTGCATCACTTCTGGCCATAACCTAGGAAAATGCCAGCTGGCATGAGTCAAAACCCTGCCTGTGAGCACATGGATAATCAAGTAGCATAAAATCACAGATATCAGTCAGGCTCAAACCCATACTTTCTCTGGAAAAACAAATATAAATATATTTTAAATGGCAAGATGAAGATTTGACTCTCAGTTTTGAAGGAGTTGCCTTTTCCTGGTATCTTCCCCATCTGCACAGTCTGAGTTCAAAGGTGGCTGTTGAATTTTGTGGCTTGATCAATACACTTACTCGAAGGGATAGAACTTGGTCTAAGATATCATGGGCAAGGAATTCACTCATGCAGCCAGAAGGAAGTCAGTACTGATGAGGTGGGATGCCAGTCTAGAGAATGAAATGATAAATTGTAAGAAATGGGAAGAAGGCAGTGGATGGGGGATATATGATATGACAGTGATCATAACACTATCAGTTATGTCAGATGAGGATATTGTTTGTTGGTACAGTTTGCAGTAATATGCACCATTTAGTCCTTGCATGATTCATATGATTAGTGCTGTCATTCTGTCCTTTGAGCACTTTACATTAGGTTTCCAAAACTGTTGTAATTAGCAGTTTTAAAACTGATTGTAAGTATCGTGGAAAGGATTACTAAATGCATTAAAAATTACTTCTGAAAAGGGCTAAGAGAATCCTCTGAATCACTGTTAAAATGACAAAATTCTATACCAATTTTCTGAGACAAATCTGTTATTTTTTTAATGTCTTAACATTGATTTTATCTAGAAAAACAAGATACTTGTGTAAAGATTTTTAAGTACTAGTAACTACTGCAACATAACATTTCAAATATTTTATGAAGTTAAAAGAATAACACTTTTGAGGAAGCAGACAAATTTTAACCCTTCAATCTTTTTGATTTTGAACTGCAATGTTTAGCTAAAAAAACCAGAAGTGAGACCAGTTCGGACAGTGACTGAGTAAGAAAATTACCACCCTAGTACTTAGGGGAGAAAGAGTACTAAGAAAGCCACTCTTAATCTTTCTAAATATCAGTCAGGGCATAGATTTCAGTTATAGTGTAAATAAGGCATTGAGGATGTGGAAGAACAGCATCCTGACAGCAAGTCCATTAGCTTCTCCTTTCCTGAAAACAGAGGTCCACAGACTAAGAATACACCCACTTAACAGGAATAGGAGGCCTTGAGCTTTTATAGGGGCAGAAGCTATCTCTTAAAAAGGCTTACTTTAGGATATTTCCATGATAAGGTGGTTGTGTTGTCCTGGTTCAGGTGTGGTATTCCCCAATTTAGTACTCCAGATACAAGGACCACACACCACTCCCCCTCCAATGGGAGGCACAAAAGGCAAAGATCATGAGTTGAGATAAGACCAATTTACTAGAAACAGCAATGAGATAAGAAAACCACAGTAACAGCAAAAATATTAATAACAAAAGGTATGAGGTTATATATATCTATGTATAAAGAAACTATTTGCACAGAAAACCCCCTGCCATGTTTCCTCTCTTGCCCTGACAATGATATGAGATGGGATCAATGCTATCAGTGTCCTGGCCATGCCCTCTTCCAGCTACTACAGAAAGTTAACCCTGTCATGGCCAAAACCAGGACTGTTTTGAACTCAGCAGATCTTGGAAGTAGGAAAGAAGAATCTTTGTGTCCTGCACAAAGCCAGAAGACAAGCATTTTGCTTCGCTTTGTGCAAGTGCCATCCTGAAACCTGAAGGACCCCTAACACCTCTGCTTCCTTCCATCCTGCTTTTCCCTTCATAAGGAACCATCTCTAGCTAGGCAGAAGGGAGATGATTTAGCAGAAGAGTTGAAACCTCCTTATTACAATAATGTATTTGGTAAAGTTAAACATACTTTATAAACTGTATAATCTGATCTTGATATTACTATCTTTACATGGCCCTGTTGGTGGAGTTCAGGTTCTGTCATCCTCTCAAGGATACTATCCCAGTGAGGATTGTCACAAGACAAAAGGGCATAGCTATCCTATAGAGAGACCAAGAATAGAGACTAATACACAAATAACCAAGGAAGAATACCTACATTTAGACCTATAACTTTATATAGTAAATATAAAGGTGGTGCATTATTCAAGTCTTTCTGAGGAAATAGATATTTAATCTCTTGCATTGTTCCAAGTATTCCATAAGGCTTCAAAGAGGGATGAAGAAATGAAAATGTGTTCTTAAGAGGATTCTCTGCTTCCTCACAGAAAGGTTTCCCATTGGGCATCTGAGTTTCTGGACTCACATTGATGGGCTTCCTTTAGGTGCCCCCCATTCAATCAATGCTAACTTGGCAGCAGACACATGGCAGTGAAAGAATAACTGCCTACACAGTTTAATTGACCCAGAAGAATCACCCTAGGGTGAGACTATCAGTCCCAAGCAGCAGAACTTTTTTAGACTCTGTGGTGGTAACGCTCGTGGTCATTTCTGTATTTCACAGGAGTTTACTTCATTGTAAGAAAACAACCACAAATCATTGTAAGTCAATACTACAAACATAAATTTATAAAAGATTAATTTGATGGCATATGATAGTGAACTTCATCAGAAAAGAATGGCAGATTCATTTTTATAAAATCATTCTACATTTATCATTTCCAGTAAAATATATGGCTTAGCTTATTATGAACATAGATTTTCCTTCTCCCTGTCAAAAATCAGGAAAGATATTAATCTCTTCACATTAGCCTTGGATGAGTACTTCACCATTCAATCTGAACTTTCAAAGGGAAATTGCAAAGTTGTGAAGGCACAAGCTCCTGTGTATACACACACGTAAAGAAAAGAGGGACATGCCTGTGTTGATTTCTGTGAGTGTGTTCTGTTTGTGCACAAGGATATCACAAATCCCCAATCCATATTATATAACTGAGCAAAAGAATTCAGGAAGCTTATGTGAATGTTTACATTTTCCTCCCACAAAGAGGTGCTCCAATTTACTATGGTTAAACATCAAGTGATTATTTTTGGAAAAGAGTCACCAAAATTAGTATTCCTTGAGGTGTTAATCATAGACACAGAACAGTGGAAATAAGTTAACTAGAAATTTTCGAACAGTTCAGAAAGACCAATTTAAATTGCTGCAATTTTCATAGATAATAGATATATATTTTCCTTTTAAGAAGGGAAAGCTTCTAATAACAGTATTATGACCTTTCTGGCATCAGTTAGACAAGAAACATTTAAGAAAGTGAGTGCAAATAGGAGAAGAAGGAAGAGGTTAGTTACTTCCTGGAGACTTCTCTTTTAACAACTCCATAGCCTTTGACAGTTTTGGAGCAGGCAGATTGATCTGGTCAAATGGGTCATTGCTGGCATCTCATTTTCTATTGTATCAATCTAGATCTACTTCCAGTGCATATAGAATTTTGCTATAAGAGATAAGGAACTCATTTGAGATGTGCCACTTGACAAGGAAACAAGTTTCTGCAGGGCAGAAATTCCAAAATGGAAATCTTCCAGATAAGTGACTTCTCTGGTCAATAAGGAACAAAATTTCTTACCTGCCAATTTTAATGTAAAGATGGTAAAGGAAAACTGCAAAATAAAATATTATTCTAGTCTTGAACAGCTTTTTATTCATAATCACAGAATAATGATTCTCACTGATTCCCTACTTATTAATATGGGCTCGTTACAGAACTCAGGTCTATTAATCTGCATGACATTAAGTAGTTCTTACTCCTCAGGTAGTGCATTGGAAATCTGCGAAATTGCAGAGATTTTCAGAAGACTTCTTAAATATGGGCAAAAAAACCCCATTTTGACAAATGATGTGAGCATGTCCTACACACACACAAAACCAGAAGATTGGCAGGAGGGTAAATGGAAATGGGACTTTGGTTTCCTTTGGCCATACAGAATTAATGCACCACTCCCAAGGGATGGAGCACATTGAGAAGAACACCTCTTCTGTGTTCACTGTGTAATACATTTGCATTTTCAAGAGAGCTGGCAAATACTTAAGTGTTCTTTCAAGAAACATGTGTAGGAACAAGGTGAAATTAAGTCAGATTTCTACCATGAATTCTCACATGAGAGATCAGGAGCTAGTAATGACAGGAAACAAAGATACTGATTGTTGTCCCCACCACCTCTAAGACATAATCTCTGAGACCCACACTGTCTTAAGGATCCAGCAACAAAGGGTCCAATTCCCTTGTGGATTACTGACTAAGTACTGAAGAAGAATAAAATCAGAACAAGAATAGGTGCTAATTCACCACCTTTCCAATATTCTCCCAACACCTGTTTTCCTCTCAGGAGATTCTCTCGATCCCATGCAAACTCCTTGTGGCCATGGGGCCCTTTGAGTGCTGTGTCAGTCCTGAATAAAATCCCAGGACCACATGGCACATTAGGATGACACATTAGGATGGCACATTAGGATGGCACATGCTGGACCTATATTTATTTGTTGTTTCTAGACATACCACAGACAATACTGATGACTTCTAAACAAGCCACAGAATAATACTATTTAAGCTGCCTTGGCTTAGATAACAGCTGATCACAAATATAAAGTGCAGTGGTATCTTCAGTACTGTGTTCCTGTCATAATCAGTCCTTATCAGTAACATTTAATATTTATTTATTTGCCACTCTACGTAAAATAAATAAAACTGCCTTTAAACAAACATAGGCAACATCATCAGACAGGACAGAAAATAATCAGAAACGCATGAATGATGGCTGCATCTTTATTAAACACTCAGAAGACAAAGGACAACTTAAAAAAATATTAGCACAATCTAATATAAAGAGGATTAACAATAGCTTTAAAAATCAACAAAATGGAAAAAAGAAAAACACTAGTAGCAAATACAAATCAGAAAACTGGATTGGTAGAAAATGGGTGAAGGAAAGAAAATAATTCCTGGAAAAATCTATAGTCAGCAAAGATAAGAGCAAGAGTGTGGAGGGGACATTTTAGAAACAAAAATAATTCCAATGATGGCATTAATTCATTATTAGAGCTGGTAGAATTCTTATTAATAATGATGAGATCTTAGGGAGGCCAGAAGTGGTCAGTAAATACATCTCCTGTGCCCTTGGGAAAACCTTGATAGCGAGTTTTATTTCAGTCATTAATAACCAAACATAGAACACTAATTTAAAAAAACATGTAGGATCAGCAGGTCTGGAAAACCTGTGCAAAAGAACTTCTAAAGAAATATTGTAGAAAGTAACTCTCTGGACCATCAGTGCTCATTTTTAGTACATATTTGAAAGCTCTGAAAAACCTAAGAAAGATAAAATGTGCCACTAATTAGGTGGTAAAACCTAAGTTACTTATCAGGCTGTAAGACAGAAACAAGCAGGCAAAATAATCTGATAAATAACAAGGTACCAGGGTAATAAAAAATTTAAACATTTGGAAGGCAATTAATGAGAATTCACAAAGGTTTATACAAGAAGCTCTTGTTTAACTAACTTGCTGGTTTGTCTAAAAGATTAAAGGTTGTGTTATTAAATGCATGTGTATTGGTTGCCAGCCTCTCACTTATCAATGCAGGACATTCTGATTATTTAAAGAAATATGAAATTGTCAAGGCAAAACAAAATAAAACAAGGTTAAGACTCACACTCTGTTACGTTTTGAGACATGCTACCTAATTCCTACTAAATATGAGTATTTAATTTATACATTTGCATATCAGAGGAGTTTTAGAAGTTATCTGAACGAAACCAGAAAATCTCTGTTGATAAACAGTAACACAGCATAAAAGTAAATAATGCAGAGGACAAACTCCAGACCTTGTTGTTCAGGAAATGTGCTCAGAACCAAAAAATGTAAGAGGCAACAGCAGGAAGAAACTTCCTTGATTATCTCTGGAATCTAAAGTCCAGGAGTGTTTCTGAATTCCCAGATACAGGTGCTGACCCCTGCGTCATCCTGGCTTTCCATTAGCATGCTATCTAGAAAGCCACCAGCCATTTCCCACATCCCTGTCTCCATGCAGGTGAAATCTAAGCACATGATCTCGTTATACAAGGAGCAAGCAGGATCTGGGGTATCTCCTGGTGTTCCCTTGCAGTTAAACTTAGATGCAGCCTTTGAAAAGGAATTGCTGATGGTAGAGGCAATTGCAATTGAAGGGTCAAAAAGGTGATCCTTGGGTGTATAATTACAGAAGGTGAAGCAGCAGAGGGAGGTCAGATTGCATCTGCCTTTGGCAGCAGCTAGCACTGGAATGCTAGCTCCTTTCATCTGAGCACATTTCAGGGATGTTGTAGATCTCAAAGATCTCGCAGGAAAATTTCAAGGACACATTAAAAATGGAAATGTTTCACTGCAAAATCAAAAGATGATCAGTCTGACTCAAAGAACTGAAAGATAAAGCCTTACTTGATCACATTCTCGATACCTTATTAAATTTCAGTTTTACATGCAGAGCAGAAGTTTAAAAGAAAATTCCTGAATCTATGAAACTACCTCAAAATGAGATTATGAAGAAAAATTTGAAGGTAGATGTATTTGGCTAGTTTTAGAGAGACAATATTCAGACAGAAAAAAGATTAATTCATGGATTCTGTGATTATAGGGGATGTCACTGTAGGTAATCACAGTGGACCTACACAATAATCTCTGGGTACAAAACAGCTTTAAACCAGGTTTGAAACCTGCAGGTGCCAGGTCATGTAGAAAAAAACCAGCCATTTATTCCTTTGAATCTCCCTCCATGCTTCTTCTGAAGTACACTGCATATAGCCTTGCACTAATAAACTTAGCTATATTTTAATAGATAGCTTAGTCAGTGTTGGAAAGGAAAGTGCAAAAAAAATTTTAAAAAAAAATGGAAGACAGATTCTATCCTCAGTTATATCTAGTTATCTTCATTAAGATTAATATGTCAGCAGCTATAGGGGAGACCAGAATCTGAACCTACGGTCATCACATGTGAACACTACATCTTTGTACCTAATTAGTTAGAAGTAATTCTGTATATATTACCATAACCTAGCATCACACCTATAAAAAATAAATTACATATGTAGATAAACTATGTATTAGCACCAGATCTGTGCTGTCAGGTAAGAACAAACCCTTCTAATAAATTTTTCTGAAAATTCATTTTTCTGAAGATGCAGCCAAAGCTGTTTACTTCATTGATAGTGCTATTTTTTGAGTGTATCTAATTATAAGTAAATTAAATTATATATTGTTCAGAAAATTTAGAGCATGGGTAATTTTCACACAACATGTATTGCATTATTATCTCATATTCTGCAATTTTTCTGCATTAGCAAAACCATGTGTGATAAGGTTGTTTTATCATGACAATAACAGAAAAACTGGTCATTTGCTTTCTATGTTCCCTGCAGAGAGTTCAGATTGTTTTCTTCTAAGGTGATGGACCAGTTTTTTAGAGAAAAAAAAATGGATTATGTATAAAATAATAGCAGAACAAAATAATCAAATTGTTTGGGGAAGAAAAATAAACTACAGGACTTTTCAAAACTCTGGAGAAAAATGTTCATTTAAGTTTAATGCCATAAAGAAATCCCCATTCTATTTAGCATTTTCAATATATTCCCACAAGGAAAATTCTGACTCCAGGAGCAAGATACATAATTTTGAATAAAATAGGGGGCCATGGGAAACAAAAAAGGTGCAAATTTATCTTCACAAAAAAGATGAAGACATCCTTATAATTTACAAGGACCACTGTTTTCCAGGTATACTTCTGTCTTCAGCAGGGACTCTGCTTTATAACTTCACATTTCAGGCACATTGAAAGGGAAATTTGCATTCATATTAAAAAGCAATAAATAGGAGAGGTAGTTTTTTTGTTTATTTGTATGGTTTTTGGAGGGGTTTTTTTGCTTTTCTTTTTTTTTTTTTTTTTTTTTTTTTTTTTTTTTTTTTTTTTTGGTTCCTAATTCTTCAATTATTGAATCCAAAGGAAAAAACATGTCTTCCTTGTCTTTCTCTAAACTATGTTGCACATATTCAATTGGGTTAAATACATCCTGAATTAAGAATAGGTGTCTAGAACTCTCTCTCCACCAGTCTTTATTTAAGTTCTGGAAAAACTATATAGCCATTTACTTGAAATGAAAATGAAAGAGCACCTAAGGAAACCTTTTAGAGAAGCACCTTTGGGTGTGACATTCTCTGTGTCTCAGTTACCCATTAATATCTTGGGTTACAACAGCCTTTCTAAAGCAGACAAAAAATTTGGACAGAACAACACATCAAAATTATTTACTTTATTAGGAGGTGAATTTTCTTTTTCAACTATAGTGATTGTGTCTGTACATCATTGAGCAATGCTTACAGTTAGATGAATTGTATTAACTTTCAAGAGCAGATTTATTTAAGTAATTGTGCACAGCACTGTGCAGTGACACCTTTGTGATCTGAGTGTCCCTGCTAATGACAAAATTTGTATGCGGGAACAAAATAACCTGAAGTGCACTGCTGAGCCTTGTTAAATAAATATGCATTTTTGTATTCCATGGATTCTTTTTCAAATGAAGATTAACAATAGTGCTTATTTATTTATTTTAAAGTAAGTCTTTGAGACAGGAATATCCTGTGGGAAGTCAGAGTAGGAGTAACAGGAAAGTCCATGGGATAGGACTGAAACATTCTTTTGAGCAATAAGTGAATTTTGTCTTCTTAATTACTTGACATTTTCCAAAATCTTGCCATCAACAGAAAAGAGGGAAAAGAGATATTTTCCAAGTAAATTAGAACACATTTTCCTAATGACAGATGAACATGAGGAGAATAACCACAACAGTCTAAACAGGCTGCCATTTCTGCTATTGTATATAAAATACATAACCATAACAATAATATTTAAAATTTCTAATTAAAAGTGGAAGAGATTGCTTATTTCTTTATGTTTATACAAGTACTTGGAATGAAGTAAAAATAACTGATAGAGGAAAAGTATTCTTGTCTGTTTGTTTTAATGTGGATATTTTTCTCATAATAACTACATCTTCTGTACTTATTATAGTAGCTATAAATACAAAAATCATTCAGCTTTTCAAAGATTTCCATATGCTTTCCCACACATGTTGGGAAAAGATCACAACACTTAAAGTTCAGTATTTTATGTTAAAGTTAAAATTTTTTGGGAAAACTAGTCAATATAAACTGATTTACAGACAATCCAGGGAACATCAAATCCTGATCTGATTATTGAAAGAGTATCTATGTTCACCATATCTGGGAATAAATCTTTCTGCCCAGCTCTTATGTCATACCTGACTTCTTTATTTTTCTTTTTATTTTTGTTCACTTAATGTGGATTTTGAGAACCGAGTAATTTGCAAGCTTGAAGCAATCAAGAATACAGTGACTTAGAGTGAAAAACAAGCTAAACTGACCAAAAAATAATGAATTGCAGGACAAAGTATATATAGGAATCATTTTTCACCAGGAAAAAATCAGTCTCTTCTGTGCTGCATTGAGGAAAGCATGCAATAATCTTACAAATCATTTTTAAAAAAAAAGAGAAGACTCATCCTACCTATACAGATGCACTTTCAGAATATGTTGAAAGACAAGAAGTTTAAAAGCAGTGCAAAATCAGTAAGTTGAAGGAACTATCATCTAAGGGCAAAAATCACTGTGGAGTCCACTCATAGCAAATACTACTTTTATTTTTCTACCAACCCTAGAGAAGGGGTCAATTCTCTCAAGTGAGCTACTATAAATGTAAGAAACAGTATTGCTCTGCACCGTGGATCTGTGTAGAGGAGATGTGAGGGAAGGAAGAAGAATTTTATTCTCATCGTTCCCATAAACACTAAGCAGCCACAAAATGCAATCAAATACACCATATCTTCCAGTTGCACAACAAAATCACATGCCTATCCAAAAATCATGGTTCCTTAAGCTCAAAAAGACACATTTGAATGCATATGCCCTTCAGCCTAATACTAACCTTTATTTTGCCCATTGCAGTTTAAACCTGGATCTGGACGTTCGCTATTAAAGCAAATTGTAATTTAGTGTATGCTACCAGTTTGCTTCTATTGAAAAAACATGCCAACTTATCTGACAGAAAATACTATGCAGTTTGAATCAACCTCAAGATATGTGACCCCAGGTTTATTTCTGCAGTGCAGAATCACTGTGCAATCAATGAAACCAGTCACTCAGAAGTGTGCCAAAACAGGGGCAGGAGAGAAGAAATGACAACTGACTTCACAGTTAATGGACCATTTGGATTTGCCACTGGCAGGCCCTGAAACAGGGGCACATTAGTGATGAAAATACTTTTACTAAACAGAGAAAGAATGAAAGAAAAACAGGTCACTGCCTGTGTTAGTAAAACATGTATCATTGCACATATATGCTATTCCCATGAAAAATCCTAATTTTGCAGCATTTTCCCACTTTTGTCATTTGCACAAGGATGAAACAAGCATGACAAAGTTTTTGGTCATAAAGTAACATTTTTATACTCCCTTTACAATGATGTAAATACTTTAGTGATGGAAAGTTACATCCCTAGTATTCACCAGAGCAGCACATGTCAGAGCAAACTAAGAAATAGGAGTTCATCCTCAGACCAAAGAAAAGGCTGAGAGTATGCTTGATAGAAGTGAAAACAAAAAGTCAAAAGTAGAATAAAAAGGGGGTAAGTGGACACAGTTGAGTTTTCTGACTGTGGAAAGCACTTTCAAAGACCCCCGAATGTCCAGCAATCACTGCTGCTCCCCACAGTCTTCCTACATCAGAAAAAGTAGAATTAAAGGTGGTGGCTGCAGTTCTTCTGACCAGTGCTTAGTATGCTTTGTAGAAGGCAGTTTTGTTGGTTTTTTTTTTTTTTTTTAAATCTCATCCCGCATTTTATTATCTTTTTCACATTGCAGGAATTGAGTAGACTTCTTAATTTATTATGTTTTGCACAGCAATGGCCAATATCTTTAATGTGTAATTTTGAAAAGTGTGTTGTTAAAGGAAATAAGCCACTGGATTTTGGTCCAGCCTAGAGACATCTGATCAGGCCAGATAGCACTCTCTAAATAGCTGTCAGATTGCAGATATCTAAGGTTTCTGAGCAAAACTGTGATCAGCATGCAGCTTCATTAATCTACCCCATTCCATTCTTTTCATATGTCATATAATAATGGTAATGAACCAAGAAGCGAGTATTTGTAGACTGCACAATAGACACAAACAATTTATCATTTTCTGTTTAATTAAAGAACAACAATAAAAAGAAAATTATCCATAACAGTCCAGAGTCTGCTGAAGGATTCAAGATTAACATGCAGCTAAATGACTGTGAGGCCCTCAGTGACCTCCACAGATGAGCACTAGAAGATTAAAGCAGCCCTGGTGCAAGAAATTAAAAATTTTGTGAGCAATGTTAGTGCAAGTTTGAGTTGTGATGGAGATGTTGAATAAGTATAACTTACAGTTTGAAAACTAAGAGAAGCAAGGAGGGAAAGGAAATATCCAATAAACAAAGGAAGTATTTTTAGAGAAGTATTTTCTCTTTACACACACAGAAGCATTCACACGTGCTCACAATTTTCATTCTGTGAAACAAATTATCCCTTTAGGAAAAAAAAAAAAAAGAAATCCTACCCCATAATTAGCAACCAGTTTAATTGCAGTCACTAAACTGCTCTTTCTGGCAGCACCCTCCAGTCATGTTTTGAATTGGGCTTGACTGTCTGGTAAGCACAGCCATAGGTGAGCTGAGGTGCAGAGCACAGGGGACTCTCTCTGGCAGAGTCCTGCTGTTGCCAAGACCCCTTTTTACAGTCGGCTGGTGCCGTTTACTGCCACACATTGGCATGGTAGTACCTCCAACAGCCGAGGGAATGCTTTCTGACTTTGCTCTTCCTGAAACATAACATTTGATTCTTCCTTAGGGGATGCCCCCATAGCAAGAGCAGGGGTTCAAAATGCATTTCTTCCCACACCTATTGGTTAAGCTGACTTTATTCATAGCTTGTGCCGAGTAATGAGACTATAAAATCATGCTGCATGTGAATACACAGCACAGCAGTCATGCTTGAATGGAAAGATGCCCCAGGAAATTTAACTTCTATGTGAACTATATTTACCTTTTAAAAAACCTGTTTTCTATCAAGCTAGAAATCACAAAGGAGGCAACGGAACAAGCTGAGGACACAAAGGAAGAGTGTGTTACTTCTCTAGACATCCCTCAGCTTGCAGGCTGCCCTTGGCACATAGGAGGTGTCAGGTGCCACTTCCCAGAGTGAGCCAGGGAACTCAGGGCAGCCAGCTTCTCAGCAGCAATGCTGCTGCTTTTATTGGCTCTGTGGACTCACTGAATATTTATTCCTGATTCTGAAAAAGAGTGGTCTTAAAATTTAAGAGCAGTCCCATAAATAATATTCCTGGGTGCCAGAATTACGTCAGGCCTCAGTATCCTTATCTGCAAAATGGGATTCAAAATGCAAAATGGCCTTCGAGGACCAAATTCTCAAAGGGTCATACTTCAGTCAACAGGGTAGCTTACCATTCAGAAGTGTTTCTGATTTCTTTTGTGCTACCTTTCCACAGCCACACAATAATTTGCAGATGGTTTACCCCACCAAACAGTGGTTTTAAAGTTATTTGCCTTGTTTAAGTTCATCATCTAAACTTATCTCTGGTCAGTGAAATGAGAAAGGCACATACAGGAAAGTGTCTTGTTCTTGCTGTTTAGGATATCTACTCTAGAATGGCAGAATCAATTTCTGCAGAGGCTTTTCTCTTGCCAGTGTAAATATGGAAATTGGATGGCACACCTTGCATAAACCAGCTGAAATTATTCTGCTTTTATTTTATCTTCTCAATATATTCAACTTCTAAACTCAGCCTGTGTGCTGTTCTCCTTCATGAGTCAGGTCTGTGGTCATCAGTGGTTCATCTGAAGTTATATCTGAAACACACAACGGGTGATCCTTCTACAGTCTCTATATTTGCACTTTCTCACTGTGAAAACCAAAATGACTGTGAAACAGTAGGGCCAGTGTCGGTGTACAGCAGGATCTTGTGCAACATTAATGTAACTGATTCTCAGGCATATATCCAGAACCCTAAATGGAAATAGAACACAGTTTATACAGGAAAAGAATTAATGTTAGATGACTTTGGATAAGGGAAAAAAAAAAAAAAGAAAGAAAAAAAAAGCTGAATAGCAAAAGATGAATGATAAACTTCTGGCTATGAGCACTCATCCTCGATCAGATCCTGTGTGATTGTAGTCCTGGGTATCTGTAAATATTTCACAGAAATTAATGTAATCAAAATATCCACAAAAAAAGGACCAAACAGATAACATGACTCATTATGGAGTGACAAAGCAAATTTCCTTCTTTTCGCATTGTTCTTTTGTATTATTGTTAATAGATTATTTAAAGCAAAGCTGTATAAGCATACTGTTGCATAATACTTACTTGACAATAATAAAATAATCTTGTCAAAAAGCTAATAAAGACTCTGCTGTCATTAATACAAAATGTCAGTATACTTAGTGGAATATTTGATCATTTCCATCTGCTTCCTTTATCTTTAATAGCATGGTGACTTCATCTGTAAACAGGGAGAAAGCTCCATAATAATTGCCAGCCAGTGGATGACTGAAAAGTATGTTTCAATGATAGAAGATTTGAGGTTTTGTAAATGCAGCTTCTTGCCAAAGCACAGTGGTTTAGGGCAAAACTGTGTCCATTTCTTTACCCCATGTTTCTACCAGTGATTATCACCCTCAGAGAACTGGAGATGAAATAAAGCATGAAGCTGCACTCCACCCAACACAGTTCACAGTCTAAAGGTTTAAGATGGCTTTCCATCAAAGACTCTAGGCTGAGAACTGCAGCACCCGAAAGTTTCTCAGCTTTATTCAGGCACAGGATGAAGAGGCTTTAGACTGGCACAGATCACTAACTGAAGCCCACATTCATTCCAGACTGCTCAGACCTTTTTAGTGTTACTTCTTGGGCACAGGTCAGTGGCAATTATCAACACCACCACACCATAGAAAACAAAGGAATAAAGTTTAAAAGGAACATGTGAATCAGAATTAAAAGATTTACACACTATAGACCTGGACACACCTTTATTGAAAAGTTTCCAGTTGAAATATCTTTCAGATTTTAAGAGGGAATGTATCCTGCATCTCCCAGCATCCAATGCTTATACAGATAAATCCCAATTTCCTTAGTTTGCACCTGACTGACACAACTTAATATAAACAAAAAATTCCCACCACCTTTTCAGTATCTACAAAACTCTGGAACTTCTTTGAAGCCCTGAGGACTATGGTTATCTGAAAACTTCCTTAAAGAAAAAAAGCAAAACCGAACAAAACCCAAAAGGGCACCCTCACTACACACACACTTCATCTGAAGCCCTCAATTACTCTGTGAAGAGAATTGCAGTCTCATTGTTCTGGGACAGAGCAAGATATCATCTCTTAATATGGATGCTTAAATGCTGTTAGCCTCTGAAGATCACTCCTTAGCTGGTCATAGTCCTCACCAAGCGTTCAGATAAAATATTTTGTTTCAGAAAATAAAAACCTCTTAGGGCAGTTGCCACCAGGTAAACATTATCAAAACAGGGTATTCTTATTATACACAGAATTTTGCCTTCCACATTTTTACATGGGCAAGAAACTGGTAGTGGGAGCCGGGTGAGGAAAAAATCTTCTATCTGGAGAAAGCTCCATTTTGGATTTTTTTTTTTTCTGTCAATTTAACAAAAAACAAAGCAAACAACACCAAAACAAACAAAAAACCAAACAAAACCCATACCAAACCAAAGCAACAAACAAACAAACCAAAAAACAACTAAAAAAACCCCAAACTCCCAAAATCTAATCAAACAAACAAAAAAACCCTTTCAGACCACAAAAAAACCCCAACCAAAAGCCAACAGCAAAACCCCAAAAGCCTAAAAATCATAACCAAAAAAGCACCCCAACACCAAAACCCTTTGCAAAAATGTTTCTGTATGTTTTATTTTTAACTCCAGTCTTTCATATAAACTTCTGCAATTAAATAGTTTTCTTTTATAATAACTAAAACACTTATCTTTTTTCCTCATGTTCTGTGGATTAATGTCTCTCATTTTTATAAACAGGAGAAATGCAAAGATGCATGCTTTACGTACATAAAAAAAGGTTTAATCAAAGCATAATTATAGCAGAGAGCAGAATATGCAAATAAATTGCTATTCAAATATGGTATAGTCAATATGGTTCTTTCAGATTTTTGCCTTTTCTAGTTTCTAAACTCCAGGAGCACTGTGCAAGCTGAAGCAATATCTTTCTGCAGCATGCTGCTGCTTGCATTACACCAAGAGTGCCTGGCTGCTCTCTTCCATAGGAGCCAATGTGCTCAGCTGACAGTCCCCAGTGAAGCAGCTTTGTTTTGTTCAGGGCTCCAGTGATGAGTAATGGATCTGGCTAATCCTGATAACGTATGATGCAATTGTCAGAGGGGTTTAATTATCAGTACTTTACATGTGGGATTATTCTGTAGTACAGTTTTTAGTTCACTTACAGACATTTCTAGATTTGCAAGACCTGTGATGAGTTGTAGCTATCCAATCAGCCTGATGGCTGATATTAACACATCTTCCTACCATGTTTAGGGGTACAGAGACAGCAGAGAAGCTCACCTTCTAACTTACAGAAGTAAATGGTCTGTATCATTCCATAAAACTATCATCAGAGCACTTTTGGGTATAACACAAATCCTACTCTCCTACCAGAAGTTAAAATAAAAATGTTTGTAAGGTTTCAAAATCACTTGGCAATCAGACAGGCAGCAAAAGTTTTTTCTGTAAGTGAAAGTGATGATTAGTTAGTGTTAGCCCTCTGACAATGCTTTTGAGGTTTGACCCTTGAACTCTGTTTTTCTTTGTTGTAGGAGATCCTAAGATTGAGGAAGGACTGAGAAAACGAGATTACTCTCTACCTGCCCTGTAAGGGCTCAGAAAAAGGTGCTGTACATTTGCAAGCTGTTGTGTGATGTGCTGACAACTGTCATCCACAAGAGACAGGAACCAAGGCAGCATCAGCTCTTCAGTGAGTACTGTCCCAAGAAACCAGTGGGATGGCTGGGACTAACAGGACACACCAAAATCAAAGTGGCTAAAAGATGTATCTACATAATCTATTTGATCAAATGTCCCTCCTTAAATGTCTGAAACAAATACACTTTCTTGTCCGATCGGCTGCCTGTCTCTGTCGGACACGCGTAAGGTGGTCCGCAGGCAGCCTGCGATGAACAGATGAGTCTGGACTCTTCTTTTGATCTTTTTCTCAGGTTGTTTATTTTATCTTATCTAAAAAGTTCTTCTTCTGCCCAGCTGAGATCCGACCAGCAAGACAGTCACACGCACACTCCCCGCCCCTGGGGCGGTAGAACACTCTTATACTGATAATTACGTGTATGATATTTACAATTTTTCTCCAATTCCCATCACCTTTGTTGAACAGTGCACCTTTAGCATAAGCCAATCCAAAGTGCATACATCACACAGAAGATGGATGACAAGAAGAAGAAGAACCACGAGGTCGGGCCTAAATCCTCCATCTTGCCTCCATCACACCCCCTTGCACCAGAATCCTAAAACCTATGTTCTAGTCTAAAAAAGCATTTGTCCTTCACCATTTACACCTCATAAACCTGTGAATCCTCATGTTGAGATAGCACGACTCTCGAAGGGTCAGAATCAAGCCACCAGGTACTTTTGGCTACATTCCAGGACTTCTGAGCCCCCCAGGGGCTCTCCCTGGGACTCAGAGCATCCGAGGTGATGCGCTGAGTTCCCACACTTTCTCAGTTCTGAACAATAAAAATTCCCTAAATTCTTGCTATCAAAAATTCAGCTTTTTGCCAGCTCTAGCTGTGACAGGGTATTCATCAGCTAGCCCTCAACAATGTTCTTCACTTCCATAGGCAGGAACACAGGATGTAGGAATACACTTGTGATTAAATAGCTTGAGATGTATGTCTGCGCTTCCAGTTTCCCCAGTGCTAGTCCCAACTTTGCTACTGACTTTATACCACATCACCTGTCCAGGCTGAGTCTCCTCCCAACCTCTGATGGACCCCCCAAGCCCCCTCACCACTGTGGCAGTATGAAAAGCAGAAAAGGCATTGGCTCTGTGTAAGCCTTGCTCAACAATTTAAAAAAAAAATCACTTTATTATCATAACTTTGATTAACATTAATTCAAATCGCAGCTCCATTGATTCTCTGTCTTATGCTGGGGAAACTTTAACCATCTCTCTGGTGTGTATCTCAATATGTCACTCCTGCAATAATTTTATATAGAGGTGAGATATATCTTGTGAAGACAGTAGGCACTAGAATAAGAAGGATGGTGTGTTATTTCCTCTTATTTTATTGTCTATAAACCTATCAGGTTAGAGAATGCAGGCAAAATGTTGTTATGACTGAAGTTATCAAAAAGACTACATCTGACTTAACTAGGAACTTCCTTTTGTGTAGTAAATACAGTTCTATAAAACAAAGAATGATGATCCCTGAATTCTTCATCAGGTATATATTTAAAACATAACCTCTGAAGATATTTAATTCATTTAATTCTCCTGAATACCATTACATGCTTAAAATATTTCACTTTGGAGCAACGGGCCATTTAAAAAAAAAAAGCTTTTAATGGTCCAAGTGCTAATTTAATATTTTCTTCTCCAAATTGGCTACACCAATCGATAATATAAATTCATTCCATAATCTGTACAAAAAGAAAATATGGCTTTTAGTTGGAAATTATATTTGGAAGATTTTAGAACGGTTTTTCTTAATATGAAATCTACAAATGCAGCAAATTAGTGAGGGCTTCCTCCTTTTCACAGCAGCAAAAAAAAGCTGAGTTTCTTCTATATGCCTTAAAAATAGTCTGGGGTAATTGCTGAATCTGAGTAGTTCTAGAAACAAATGCAATCTGAGCAGGTCCTGTCTGAGGTCCTTCAAGGCAGTGGTCTAGTTTACTCACCTTTGTGAAGCAATGTCTTTAAACTCTCACAAACTCTTCAACCTTTGGTCATTTATCCTCACTTTTGCTTATGGACCTCCTTGATTATAACATATAACATTACATGGCACTAGCTTTCTCAGATATATCAGTCTCCTTAATAAACATAGAAATCAGTTTGGCATAGATTTATAGAGCAATTCAAGGTGTCACATGGCAATAACCTAAGGCTGTGTGTACAGAAATTTTTTTAAAGGTATAATTTTGCCATCTGTAATACTAATGTAATTTGCAGTTGCTGCAGGGATTGGCAGTCTAATTCAATAGTAATTTGCGAGTGAAAGATGTTGAAAATTCATCTCTGGAAATCTGGTTCTAGCATCTTGGAATATTCCAGCACTTGGAAACCAGGTCTTTTCTAGGGCTGATACTTCTCAACAAAAATTCAATATCAGTGTGTTTTATCAGTGCGCCATTGACTCAAAACATTGCACCAGTCTAGTTCCTCACCCTCATTTATGCCATGGGAAAGAGATACTTGGAGCAGTCTGCTGAGTGCTCCACAGAAGTTTGACTGCCTCACTGGTGTATCAGGCACAACTATCTGTAATTGTACAATGAAGATGAAAGACAAATGATAATCAAAAAAATTTTGATCTACTGACAAGTATAAAATCTATTCTGAGTAGATGCTATATTTTGTCCTGAGGAGTATTTCTGCTTACAGGGACAATGTTCCTCTTGTTCTAAGAAGCTTAATACATACTGTGGAGAATTGAACTTCAGCTGAGTTTTTGAAGATTTTTGAGCACAGCTTTTAAGCCCAGAGCTGTGCAATTTACAAGCCAGCCAAATGGGGAGAGTAAAGTTAACCCACCTTTTAGAACATTTCAATGGGAAATGCATGTTTAATCCGTCACTCAAAAAATCAAATTGTCACTTGAGATAAATTTCTGCCATCAGAGTATTGTCCACAGAAGGAGGGAAACTCTTCTCCATAGCTGAGAGATGTGTGTCCTCAATGTTCAGTTAGTTTCATAGACTATAATGGAGTATACTCTTTGTAACACCTTTAGTAGTTCATACCATCTCTTCTCTGACTCTGTCTCCTCAGAAGTGCACATCTTCTGAGAATCCATGACCTCTTCTAAACTTTTCCTCCACAAAACTGCATTACAATGTGAAAGATCAAGTCTTCTAGATTGAGCTATGCAAGAAAGTGCCAGGATTAAACAGGTAATCAAATCCCATAAGGTGCCTCAGTCAAATACAGTTTTCTGCTGTCAATTCCCTTTACTCTCTCTATCTTTGCAATGGAAAGCGGCAGAAAATAACTAAGTTTGAAGTTTTCCCTTTTCGTAAGATTTTGCAGTAAGCCTTTAAAATAAACTGTAACTTTCAACTGACAGCACACTTCTTTTTCTTTATTGTATCCAATGAGATCTAAGTACATTATTTTATAAAATCATGGTATCAGATTCCTGAATCAGATTGTGTCCTGTACAAAGGACAAGAAGCCTTCTTAAAAACACTGAAGAGGCTAATGCTATAAAAGCACATAAAAATCTGAAGTTGTCATCAGATGTCATGATTATTGTCTTTTATAATTGCAGAGGAAGTATTTCAATAAAAGATGTGTATGGCTCTCTAATTTAAAGGCATCTTTGTCATGCAGTGAGGGTGATCATCAGAGGTGAGACCCTGCTGAGTGCACACCCTGCCCAAGGGGACTGCTGGACTTGTCGTACCTGAGTCACCGTGACATGGCACATACTGGGCACTGTGGGCACACAGCTCGCTCTCTGCTGTGGCTCTGTCCCTGAGAAAAGGTTTGGAACAGGTGATTCCTTAAGTTATTCTGACTACAGCAGTACCACAAACCTAATCTAGTGTAAGGAGAAGTGGGAAAACCGCTTAATGCTAGCCCTCGCTTTATGTATATCACTGCACTCTGTTTCTTTTCTGGGTATAATGAAATCACAATGTTGTGATGCATTCAAACACAACATTTCATTTTGGGATCAGGTGTCCATTATCACTTTTCAGAGTAGGAATCAAAGCAGATTTTCTGCAGTGGCCATTATGAATGGAGAGTCAGATAATTAAAACTGTAGTTTAAAAAGAATCCATAAATATTTCTTATTTTTTCAAGTCAGGAAAACCTTTGAAATCCCAAATTCCTCACTTTCCAGGAAGAAAATTTGATATATTGGATCCTTACTGCTTACTAAAAGCTCTGCTTTAAACTGGAGATAGAGCTCATTACATCAACAATGCAAAATATAACCTAAGGCAATGAAAGTCATTAGAAAGAGAAAAGCATTAAAAAAAAAAAAAGTCCTTTTAAAAACTGGCATCAAATTAGCAGAATTTAATTTTATATTAAATATACATGTATATATTCAACCATTGAAGTCTTCTCAACTCAGTGAATTTTTTTCTTTCTTTCTTTCTTTCTTTCTTTCTTTCTTTCTTTCTTTCTTTCTTTCTTTCTTTCTTTCTTTCTTTCTTTCTTTCTTTCCTTCTTTTTCTTCTTCTTGTCTCAAGCACATTTTTGATATCAAGTATCTATCTTTCAGATTTATCATAGTTTTAATTTAAAAGACAGTGACCCATCTTGAATACAAACACTACTTGTACTACTTGTAGCAATACTAACTAAAATATACCAGTTATGATTTTGACAAGAATCCTGGACTTTAAAACATGTAGGCATGCATTTTTCATTGGAAAAACATAATTGCATTCATTATGCCCCATAGTCACAAGTGAGGAGAGAAAAATATTGTCTTTACTATCAACTACTTAATTGAGGCTTCTAAAATGAGCTTACACAGTCAAGTCTCAAACTAAACCAGACATAGTCATTAAAAATAACATCTACTATCATATAACTGGATTTGAACTCAAGTGCTATTAACAAGGTCACAAATTTATTTCACTACATTCCTCTAGTACAAAAGCATACATATGATTTTCTTGAAATGTTGTAATCTCCAGAGCTCCTGTAGGCCAAAAGCTTTCAGTGAGATATAGCTACTAGGCTGTTTTTAGGGTGACACAAGTTTATTCTGGGTATAACAGTCAGAAAATTTAAAGGTGAACTCACTGCATTTCTGGCAGCAGGTGAGGGGTAAGGTTCACCCTCTCAGGCACAGCACCATACCAGCAGAGCCACGCTGCTGCTGCCTGATCCAGTGCAGGAGTTACTCTGGTTTGTAGCCCCAGGTACAGACATGGTTTTATGCTGCTAAAACTGCTTGGACACTGCCCTTCTATTGCCATAATTTGGCCTTACACACCAGCTCTCACCCATTTGCAGGCAACTGCTGAACCAAGAGTAATGGGGAGAAATACTTGTGAGAGAACTTACTGCAACAGGCTCTCTAAGGGAGGACAGCCTGAGAGAGGAATTCCCCAGGCAACATCTTCCAGCTGGTCCCAGATCTCCACATTCCTGCACTGAATGAAGCAATCTTTAAGCAAAGAAATCAAAACAAGATACTTTTGCTACTTCTTTGGGTTTTTGTCTGTGCCCACTGAGAGAAAGAGTGAGCATGTGTCTTCAAAGGTTTCATTATTCAAAGAAATTGGGAGCTGGAAAGCTGTGATTGACTTTATTAACTTTGTGGTAATATTTAACATCCACATAGGCCTATTAATATTCCTCTTTTCCAATAAATTAAAAATTCAATAAAATTTATATTTTCCAATAAATTATTGTTGAAAATTGTTGAAACCATATTCAATTATTGTTGAAACCATAATTCTATCAGTTATTGATTTTTGCATTCTTATCTTAGATTCTGTTCTAGAAGTAAATGGAGCTTTAAACAGAGCCACTGCAAGAAATAATAAACATACACTAACACCACTAGCCTGCCTATGTGTAAGTTTCTGAAGTACACCTCTTTTTAATGGATTAAGTTTTAACCAAGCTGTCTGGAAGAAAAAAAAACATTAAAGATTCAGTAGATTAGACACTAAGGAACAATGTACTTTCAGTTTAATTTTAACTCTCCTAGTCTAGTGGTATACTTTACTGCTATGTGTTTCCTCTTCCTATTATAAAAGTTTGAATTTATTATAAGAATCATAGAATTTAATTAATGTAATTCTAACCATGCTACTATGTAACAATAAATAATGAATAAAATTCTGAACAGATAAACGTACCCTGTAGTAAAATTAATATATCAAAAGTAAGTAAAGAAAGTAAACAACAAACTACACAGAATTTGATTATCACCAAAATATTATCATCTGAAGGAAAAAAAATGTGTGTGGTGGGTGTCTACATAACCCACCACACTCAAAGAATACCCAGCTGAACAACGATTTCAAAGGAAGTGAGTAACTTTCTCATTAATTGTGTTATGGTTTTAAATTGCAGAGGCCAGAAGCATTGCAGGCTTAGAATTGCATTCAGTATTTATATAGATAATGAGAACATTCATGATTCCACTAGAGAGAATCAAATGATTTTTAGATGAGATATAGACCTGAGGGCTTCAGAGCAAAAATCAGCCTAGAAGTAGATGGGCTTGAAAACCTCACAGAGTTAAAAATGGGAGTATTTTACAATTAGGCAAAAGAGAATCTATCTACTATAGTTTGAACACACACTAGTACCCAGCATGCAAATTCTAGTCACAAATAGGCTATTTACTGTAATTTTAGAAGCACTGTGTACACTCAGATTCACAAATACATATATAGATAATAATTTCCACTGTCTCCCTCTAAAAGTACTTATTTCACTATGAGCCTTAAAGTAATTTCCAAGTAAATAAGATATTTGAAACACAGACCAGTTCCTCTAAAGGAACAGAATAATAATACAGACTAAGATAATATATTTTTTCCCAGTTTCTACAGGACAAATGCAGACTACAGTAGAAAAACTATTCTATACTGTTTACCACAATAAGTGTAATGCCACATTATCTTACATCTTTATTAGATAATTTTGAAGAATTAAAAATAAAAACAAAGCAACCAAACATAATTACTTGTACTACTGATCCACAAAGTGTTCCATTCTCTTTATGTAATTTCTTTTTTTGCTAAGCAAAAGAAAAATAGGGAGGTAAAATAACTAACTGTTTCCAAATAACTCACTGTTTCTTATCACACGAAAGCCCTGCATTTGTTTCAGTGGGATGTCTGGTCCTGGAGGCACAGCCAGCCCACTCAAGGTATCACCTAAAAATACATGAGCCTTGGCAAGTAGATCTCACTGAAATCGCACTCTGATTACTGAAAATTCCATCATGATTCCATGTTCTTTGATCTCAAATTTCCAGAATGTCCTTGCAGGCATAATTAAGAATTATTTAGGAATAAGGTAGTGGAGCTGTATAATCTGAAGTCCTGCATTTGTACTAATAGTAGCATTCTAGGCAATATTTATAAATTTATATAACAAGTATTCTTTCCTTTGTGAAAGCAAAGAATACTTGTTATATAAATTTATATATTTAGTGTCCAAACATAAAGCCACTATGCAGGAATCTATGAAAATCTGGCATTTACTGTGAAAATGCCATATGACAATATTTACTAGACAATGAACTTAAAAATAGATTTGTATTTTTTTATTTTATTAAATGACAAATTTTTTTTTTCAGCTTTTAGAAAAAAACAAACCTCCACTTAGAATAATACTTTCAAATAAACTAGGAATATTTGAAATAAAATAAAACTTTCAGTTGCTCTACTGTCCCAATTAAAAAAAAAAAAAAAAATCAGTCAAAAGTTATTTTAGATGTCCTTATAGAACAAAAATTACTTTCTGTTTGTTCCTGATGTAGCTGCTTGTCTCAGTTTCAAGAGTATTTGATTTCTGCATTCATCCACGTATGATATGCAATGAAGTACACAGTACTAATATCTGCTTAGGGAAGTGAATCCATATTCAAAATACACAGCTGATGAAGACTCATATATACATTTGCAATGGTCTATTTTTATGTGTCAAAAATGCTGATGATCTCGTAACTAAATAGAGCAATTTTCTACTGACTAATATTAAAGTTATATCTGTGCAACAATATACTATTAAAATAAATCCCTTCTATACAGGATGTTATAAAAGAGCCCATATTTGCATTTTCATCTTTGTTTTGTCATTTAGATTCTTCCAATTGCTTATTTCTTATTTTTTCTGCCTTTCTTTTTTTTTTTCAAACAGCAGAAGTGTCTCCATCCCTTGACTGCTGAATTTAATTTCCTAAGTATCAAAGACAATAGGACATCAAAAATGCAGTGTTTTCACTGAGCTAAGACATGAGTTAGATACTGAATCTACATTATGAATTTATACACAAGTTCTAGCCTGCAGATGTCTCTAACTGGTTTTCTCATAGTAGAAACAATATAACTAGAGAAAAACTATTAGTTATTCTTCTAGTTATATTGTTTAGTAGAAAAAATATAACTAGAAGAATAACTTTTATTCTTATAAAATAATTTTATACTCTTTATATTACTTTCTTAGTAGATATATTTACTCTATTTTTTAAAAAATTGCCTAAGATTTCCAACTCCTTCTGGTTGGATTGGTCTAAATCTTCTAAACTAGCATAGTAAGATTTTTGGTGAATTACCTTATCCTTCTTTGGAAGTGGGGTTATCTTGCATGTTCCACACTGCATGAGTGCCCATGCACAAATACAGAGATTAGTTCAGTGTAGCCAGTTTCCAGTAAACTATCACCTGTAATTCCTGAGAACTAATTTCCCACATAGACAAGTTCTGACAGGCTGACATGATATCAGTGATTTATTTGTAGAGGTTGTTCTCAGCTACCTTCCCTGCAGAAATTAAAAGTAATAGGTATTTGTTAATTCCCAGGCTTACTGCACTGGGAAGTCACTCATTAAAGGCCTTAAGATTGTTCAATCCACCTGACTGTTGTATGAGTACCCAAATTCGCGAGTTCATGGTTTCACATGGAATATAAAACATATAAATACAGAAGGAATCTAGAAATGCAGTCAGGATATCTTTCGTTTTTAAAGAGTTCTCCCACGATCAGAATCTCCTCTATTGTTTCTTACTTACTCATTAGGAATATCAAGGCCAAACAAACTTTCTTTTCTAAACTCCTTGCCATAACCAATGGCCCTGGCAGTTGTCAGTGCTACATGAATGACAAGTCCTCATTCTACTTTGCTGCAAATGTTCACTTACCTTTTCTGATTTTATTTTTTGCATCCATTCACTTTTACATTGACCCTACTGGTTCCTTAATCATCTCCTCCTTGAATGGAATTCAACCTCCTCATTCTTCCTTCCTAGACCAGTGTACGATGCCTATTAGGGTACATCTTATGCACACTCTTGTTTCCTGTGTTATGATGTCCTCTGCTGTGTGCTCAGACATTGTTCAGCTGTTACTGGAGCAGTGGGATAAAAGAGCTGGAGAGGGACAGACATAATATTTTTGTGACTTCTGCACTCTACATTCTTATCTTTGAAAACTTTTTCATATTTAAAACATAATTCAGGATGTTTTCCCTTTTCCTATTTTAATCCCAGAAGAAACGGATAAAAATCCTGTGTGTGAATCAGCACCTTTCTAGCTTCTGTTGCAATACAGCTACTCTGAGAAAGAGGATTTCCAATAATAAGTGGTAAAGAAAGTTCAAGGAACAATTTCCTGTAAAAGGGATAATTGTATTAGTGGCATAAAAACTAATGAATTTTTTAATGACCTAAAATTAGCTTTATTCTGAAATCCTGTTTTTTTACATGTCATTGTATAAAACTTAAAAAAAAAAAACCCCATCAAACACATACCAAATTATCTTCATTTACCTAAGAAGAGATCAACTACAGAATCAGGGATCTTCATATCTGGTGAGCTCAGAAACTTTTGCAACGTGACCAACAGGTGGTTCATGCTGAAATTATCCTGGAGAGATTCCTTTAGGGAGTCATTACTCAGTTGTTTGGAAGACGAATAAGTGTCTCTCATTTTAGCTAAAGCCAGAACCTCAATGTTATGTCTTACAAGAAGAACCATTAGAATACACAGGAGAATGATATCTTGCCACATGAGCCTAGAAATAATTTTGTGAGAATGGAAAATTTCCTCAGTTTTTCTAGGAGCATCTGAGTCATATTTCTAAACTGCAGAACGAGACAAGATAGAGATTCTCAGTTCATGTAACAATCTTGTACTTTGTTTTCTTTTGGAATAAGTTTTATACCTTTTTTCTTGTTCTCCCAGGAGTCAGGGCTTGGCTGGTTTGAAAGAAGAGTAAAAATGAATTATGATGGTGCTATGAAACAGAGAGTAGCTGCATGAACCATTTCTCAATAGAGATATACGGGTACAAAATCTAGGGATGGTGCTCCTATGCTGTGGTTAGTGGAGGCCTTTCTGGATACTAGCATATCAATGTCTAAGTTATAACATCATGGAATCATAGAATACCTTATGCTGAAATGGACCTTTGAATACCTTTTAGTCTAAACTAAAAGCAGTGCTCAAAGCAGGGACAGCCTTTAAATCAGACCAGGGTGCTCATGAATTTGTTCATCTAAGTTTTTAATTTAATTATTTGAGATTTTAATGCTTAACAGATTGTAATGGGAAAAGAGTGACTAGATGTAAAAAAAATTATACTTTAATAAATATATTGTTATAAATAGATACTGATAAGTCAATACCTTCAATACTTGATACAAACAAATGTAATGATTTGGATGTACATTATGAAATATTTAAAAAATATTGAAATTATTGTATGATTACATTGTAGCAAATTCAAATTGAGAAGCTGTCTATGAAGAAGGCAAATCCTCACAAACAAATTTAATTTACACACAGGATAAACTTAGCTCTAAATATATAAACACAGGTCACAACAGGTAGCTATGGTGAGAAATTTAGATATTAATTCTTGCTGTGTGCAAAAGTATCCATAGGAAAAAAAAGTCTGAGGAAAAAACCATGGTGGATGGTTATTATATGATCCACTTGAAATGGTGAGTAGGGGGTAGTTTTAACAGTTTTACTGTTAAGCACTCATGCATCACACAAATTCACAGAAAGTTGAAAGTAAATAGTAGAGGTTGGTTTTACAGTATAAAATCGATTTTACTAGAGATGGAGTGACCATTTTCCAATGTTTATTCATCTACGCCTGCCTTCTAAATTGATACAGCAGTAGAGAAAAGATAGAGTTCAAAAGGTTGTCTGGATCTCCTTTTACTCTCTCTATTTTAAAGAATTTATGGAAACTGTCACTGACAATACAAAAAAGCTTTTTCTCTAGGTATGATTGTGGCTTGTTTTGACTATTTCTTGATTGTGTGTGGAGCAAAGCAATTCATCAGTACATTTTAGGAGAAGAATTATTAAAGGTAGTCAAAGAAAAAAGAAAGGCTTTGAATAAAGTGAAACACTCCTTAAAGGTAGAGGATTTGCTTGAGTATGAAAGGAAGCAATCTTAGGCTCAAAAGGTTATTAGAAGATCTAAGAAGTCCTGCTGCCAAAATCTCTATAGCACTATTAATAAACATACTTCAGTGGGAAAATATGAAATAAGATTATAAGGATAAATGTAAGAGAGCACAGATCCTTTGCAATACCTAGTTTAATTAAAAGTGGCATTACTCTTGATTCTAATGCATTGAAGTTGAACATGGATAAGGTTTCACTTAATGTTATTAAAAGCATGCTGATATGAAGTAGGTTTTTTTTGGAATAATTTTAAAGAGGTGTTTCATGTTAGACTGAGACTGAAGTGGACAAAGCTCTGCAATTCTGTTGCTAGTTAGTGAATTTGAAGAGCAGGTATTCTTTGATTTTGAGGTATCTTCCCCTGACAGGTTTAATAGGACTTATAGATTGTATTTAATGATATGAGCAACAAACACAATTGGTAATATTTTTAAGCTTATTTGAGGCAAGAGGCAAAGCTCATCTATTTCAAAGTCACAAAGTATTTATATCAGAATAGATTCTAGGAATATTTTGTTAGATTTCATGTCTGTTACCAGTAGAAAATTTAATCAAAACATATGATATTACAAGATTAATCTGAGACAATTTTTTGGTTGAATATGAAGAAATTGAGAGGAGTGGGGAAGGAAGAAAATATCCCCCCTAAAAAAATAAATGGGAAAGTTTACCATATCTGTTTTGGAAAGGATGTGATAAGCCTATGTTTAAAACTGGAAATTCCCAGTAAAACATCAATGACATTGAATCCATGTAAAATCAAATAAGGAACACCTGAGAGTGTGGAAAAAGTCACTGTGGAAGAAAATAGTTCTGGCTCCTGAAGCTGAGGATGACTCTGTCCAGTTGTGCTGACAGGAGGCTTGATGGAAGCTGAAGCTCTTATACATAAAGAGGGAGAGGACTTCCTCTCCATTGCTAAGAGCAGTATATGTATGCCTGTTTGAGGAAAGTAATTCTTTAAACATAATTAAGACATTTGTGTATCCATATACATCTAGGGGGCTGTGTGTGTAGCATAGGAGGAGAATAGCCTTTAGCCCTCTGCTGCAGAAGAAGGAGATTTGTTCTCTATCTGGCTAACCAGTGGCTGGGGCGAGGAAGTCTCAGCCTCCCCTTCTCCAGATAGATGAACATGATTCATCTCACCTGAACACAGATGGCTAAAACAGATCAGCCCATAAGTATTTGTTCCCATTGCCTAAAAGGAAGCTTAAGGGAACTGTGTTAAGGATCAATATTTGCATTTAAAAAATGCCCAAATTCAGGTAAGACTAAACTTCTGTCTCCCTGATGGTGTCAAAGAAATTGTGTCATTATGGGAAGCTCTTCCAATACTCAGTGGTACAAACTAGCCAGACAGCATAAAGTAATCTGTAATGTGTAGACTGCACACATTGTTCTGTCCTTTCACCTGGGTTTCGTGTTCTTTTGCATGCAGCCACTTTTTCTCCTCACTCTTTCAGGTGTTTATATTTATGTGTACAAATGAATCCTTCTGTGTTTGGCTTGCTGTACCTCTGCATGAATCAAGAGTAATGCTACTTTTAATTAAACTAGGTATTGCAAAGGATCTGTGCTCTCTTACATGTACCCTTATTTCATATTTTATCACTGAAGTATGTTTATTATTAGTTTGGCTTGGTGTAGCCTTTCATGTGTCATCTGTGTCATTGTCCTTGTCCCTCCACCTCTTTCAGAGGTTTTCTTTCCTTATTTTGAATGAAGGTACACTGTATTAAGGAACAGTGTTCCATGGGTAAAAACTAAGCATATTAAAATTGGCAGAATCTAGTCTTCAGAAGCCTGTTCTTTCATGAACATTCTTTCTCTAATGCATTACAGAAAGCTAAAGTATGGTGACAACTCAGGGCAAAGAAAAAAAAAAAGAAAAGAAAAAAATTAAAGTCTTAGATAAAATGAATTATTTCATTATGGGATCACCCATGGATATTCATTCCAGCACACTTAGAGGACTGGCTGAAGTAATTTTAGAGCCATTAGTAAAACTTTTTTCTGAGAAGTTGTGGAAGACAGAAGAAATTCAAAAGACTGGTAGTCCAGGAAATTGTAGAACAGTTATACTAACTTCAGTTCCTGGAAAAAGACAGGAACTTTTCAACAGAGAGAAAAAAGAAATTACTAAAAGACCATAAGGAGGTAAACAGCATCGAGGGTGGTCTTGTCAAAAGCGCATGTCAGAACAAGCCAATTTACTTTTAAGACAGGATAACAAGTCTCATGGACAGGAGAAAACCAGCAGATGTCATACATTAGTGTCTCAGACTTTACATTCTTTCAGACAATACACTCATAAAAGCAGAAAAAATGTAGTTTAGAAAACAATGTACTGTAAAGTGAATGCACAGTTGTTGGGAGTTGTTGCAGAGTAGTTATCAGTGGTGCAAGCCAACAGATGTGGCAAGTGGGATCTAAGCTTGGTCTGGTTTTAGTCATTATTTTCATTAGATGACTGAGTAGACTGCAAATACTGCATTAAGTGAAAAATTATGTCATACTGTGAAGGGCTGCCAGGTTAGAAGTTCATCTACTCTGACGTGCTGTAGAAAGAAGCAAAAACCAGGATGAAGTTTCACATGCACAAATGAAAATTTTGTACTTCAAGAATAACTGTGCAACTAGGACAGGGAATAGTGGAACAAGCAGCAGTTCTGCAGAAGTAGAATGGGGGATGCAGCTGACAGCTATAACTCAGAGGCTGTGACTAAGGGTGTAACAAAAGCAAGTCCTTTTCATCACTCTGTGAAATTTCCTAGCTGGAAATGATAACAAAAAAGTGCTACAAGAACTGTGATTTGTGCAGTGTGTGAATACATGGATGGGGAAAAAGAAATGAACAAGAACCTTCTAAATATGTTACTTCTACAACTATTTGTCTTTGAAATCAACAAAATAGTGTTTTGGCTAGGTATTTAATTTAGCTTTGTTTTCTTTGTTTTCACGTGTTTGGTTTTGATTCCTAAAAAAGAACACACTAATTATAATCTACAATAAGCTTTCTCTCTACAGAGCAAATGCAGTTTTCTTCCACTTCAAATTGTGAATTCAGCCACAAAAAAAATGAATAAAAGAATTTCTGATAGTTTTCTATAACTTTATACTGATGTAAGTGATTGTAGAAAGTGACTGGTTGTGAAGATATGGAAAGCATGAGCTTTGTTTACTCAAAGTAGTCTACATCCAAGTAGGATCCCCAGCGAAGTCTCTGAATTTAACACAACAAGTAACTGGTAGTTTCTGGGCTTGCCAAAGAGATGCAAGGCTGATCTCAGACTGTTACAGTAATAATTTCAGGTAAATGGAAAGTAGTAATAAATAAATCCCAAACATTTCCTGAGAAGTGATTTGTTGCTAGGTTAAATAAAGCCAAGTATCGAACAATATGCATTACATATAGCACAAACATCTTCTTGTTCACAAGCTCTTTGGCCAGGTTTCCATTTGCAAGGTGAGAGGGATTACTGTGGCTTGTATAATAGTTTTCATCCCTCAGTTGCCTCCTCACTTGTGCATAAACTCCTTTCTCATATGGTATTTACTTCCATTAATTACAGTATTTTTTACAGGCTGTTGACTGTGCTTAAATATCCTTGAAATGGAGAAATACAGGTAAAATTAGTATCTGTTTAATTTAAAATATATTTGTTGAAAATACTCTGTCTACAACAACCAGTTAATGACAGTATCATTGATACCTTTTTGTCACAAACTCTCATCCACAGTGAGTAGGTATCTGAGACCAAACTTCTGATAGTGTGGGAAGAGAACGCTTTTTGTAAGTTTGGTTTTGTTCGGTTGAGTCTAAAAAAAAATTTTTTCATGTTTTTTTTTCCTTTAATTTTAATGGATCTGAATTGCTTTGAAAGCTGTGCCCAGCTTGCCTTTGTCCAGACTGCCTGCCTTGAATCTACCTTGCATCTCTGGCAAGAGTGCTTGGCTAGCAAAGGCCAAAGCCATGTCAGGGAATAAAGAAATTAACAGTAAGGGCTATCACACATAGTTCTAAAAAGCAAATATTTGCTGTGTTTTTGCTTAGCAGTAACTCAGAAAACATCATAAATCTGATCCTTGATTTGAAATTGAAGGTAATGTCCATTGTATGGACACACCACAATATATATAGTGGTACATGAATTTATAATATTACTGCACATCTTTAATCTGGCACATTGCAGAGAGAAGAGGAGCTCTTAATAGAAATAGCTAAAATATTTTATTCTGGGTTATGTTTGTTTGTTTTAATAAACCAAAACTTTAGTCTAGCCATACTCAAAATGAACTGGGCCATAGTCCAGCTATGTCCAGGTCAAAGACAAATTAAAAATTCCATGCAACAAAGTCACATTCATCCACCTATGAAAAACATTCGTGAACAAATGTGCTGATCCTAAGCAGAAATGTTTTGTTATTGGTCAGGATATAACTGACTTAATTTAATTTGGTAAGGAGTGAAATGGAAAATGAATGTAGAATTTCCTTTAAACATTTTGCAGAAACAAGGGAAAACTAAAAAAAATATTTTAAAATAAATCCTGCTGTCTTAATAGTGCCTAGATCTTTAATACAGAGAAATAAAAAAAGCCTCTTTTTTTTTTTTTTACATTCCATGCTGGGATCACTGACGGCTGTCAGACTTTATTCCTTGTGTCAGAGTTTTGTTCACTGTTTTCTCCCTGCAGCAGTAGAAGACCTGCATTCTAACTGCACTTTTGCACAATTATTCCTAAGAAATTTGAATTCAATTTCAGTTACTTTCACACTGTATTTTCAGAGAGACTAACTGTGTATTCAGTTGGAAGCATTAAAAAATACAACCGCATCTGAAAAGAATGCTTTTTCCTGTGACCTCAGCCGTCAGAAGAAGAAAAACACAGCTGGGAGCAGTATCACAAAGCAGACGACCTAGAGGAAGAGAAGGCTGCAAGCTGTGCCTCAGTAGGGCATGGACAGCTGCAGAAATGGAGCTGTGAAGCAGCCGCTTGGAGAAAGCCAAGCCAAGCAGTAGCGTCGCTGTGGTAAAGCTGTGGGAAGCTTTTTGAAGCTCTGACGCGACTCCCCGAGCAGCGTGGTCAATTGAAAGAGAAGCACTGCCCAGGGCTCGGTGGCCCGAAGCTCTGGGGAGGAGAGGTAAAGCCTGTGCATGCCAAAGGGCAGGAGACAGCTGGCTACAGCAGGCATTGAGAGGAATCGCTGCCTGCCTGCTGAGCCAAGCCCAGGGAGAAGCAGCAAAGCCGAGGCTATGCTCAAACTTAGGGTAAGTAAAGGCTAGTAAGCCTTTTATGCAACTGGTATGAATGGTATGCAAATTCTATCGGGGTAGTGAGAAAGTAAATTAATTTTCTTTTTTTTCAAGTGTATTTCCACAGGACAGTCAAAGGAGACTGGACAGGGAGACCGAATAAGCTTCTGGCAAGAAACATGACAAGACTCGGCAGAGACTGCTCAGTTAAAATGGAACAACACCACTATCAATATCATCAGAAAGTAAGACTTAGCCTTGATGACAGACAAAATCCATGTTTCATGATCTGAAAGCAATCCTGCAAGGCTGGCCTTCCATTATGATTTGTGGCAGTGGACTTTCCTATACCTGTGACTAAAAAAAAAAAGAGAGATGCAGAATGCCTTGGTAATGGATACAAGCAGAAAGACCCTACCTGTGACTAGGATGACAAATGTATTTGGAATAGCCAGGCTTTGTTAGGTGAAGTTTTACAGAGACCTTAGACTTCAACCACAGTGGCAGATATATTATATTATAAGGCAAAGTGCCAGGGCCTGCAATTGAGTCACAACAAACCCACACAGTTCTGCAGGCTTGGGAAAGAGCAGCTGGAAAGCTGCCCAGCAGAAAAAGGCCTGGGGACATTTTTGACAGCAGCTAAACATAAGCAAGCAAAGGGCCCAGGTGGCCAAAAAGGCCAGTGGCATCATGGCTTCTATAAAAATAGTGTGGCCAGCAGGGCCAAGGCAGTGATCATCCCTCTGTATAGTGGGGCTGCACCTCAAATCCTGTGTTTGAGTTTTGGGTCCCTCACTGCAAGGACATTGAGGGGCTGGAGTGAGTCCAGAACAGGGTAAAAATCAGGGGCAATGTCTGCAGCATACATCCCCTGAGGAGCAGCTGAGGGAGCTGGGCTTGTTCAGCCTGGAGGAAGCTCAGGGGGGACCTTATTATTCCCTACAACTGCCTGAAAGGAGATCGTAGCAAGGTGGGGGTTGGTCTCTTCTCGCAAGTGATGAACAGTTGGACAAAAGGAAATGGCCTCAAGTTGCACCAGGGGAAGTTTAGACTGGATATTGGGAAAAAATTCTTAGCTGAAAGGGTTGTCAAGCATTAGAACAGGCTGCCCAGGGAAGTGGTGGAGTCACTTTCCCTGGAGGTATTTAACAGAGATACAGATGTGGCCCTTGGGGACAAAGTTTAGTGCTGGACTTGGCACTGCTGAGTTAACAGTTGGACTTGATGACCTTAGAGGCCTTTTCCAAACTAAACGATTCTATGATTCTATAAAAACATATTTAAGCTGACCATGAAGAGGGTCAAATCCAGTCCTGGGGAGAAATTTAGCATGAACACAATTCAAACAGAAAGTTGCAGCTATTCATTCTCCTGTAATACTCTCCCTGCTGATTTCTCTGCCTCATTTACTGTAAAAGCTGTTCAAAGCATATCACGCCAGGGTTGCTTTTTTTTTTTTTTT
>VZRH01002609.1:681315-714859 GCA_013397555.1 Urocynchramus pylzowi
TTTTTTTTTTTTTTTCTTTGGTGTTTGTGATTTTCATTTCTGCTTAGTGATTGGATTTGATATTTTGCACCCAAAATAAATATTTCAAAAGCATGTTGTCTGTTCATGTATCCATCTACTGGTCCTTGCTGAACTGGCAGGATTTCTTTGGTATGAGCATCTCTGCTCAGTTCCCACAAAAATGAAAAGAGCAACCTCTCTGTTCAGTATCTCATATAGTGTTATTAGTTCCTGTAAATATAAACAAGAAGATTATTTTAGGCAATACTCAAAATTAGTGAAGACACTGATTTAATTTAAATCTTTCAGCTGACCTCAGAGAGGCAGATTCTTTGTCTATTTATCTAAATTCCATGAGTTTTTCAACGAACCATGACACAAGACCTGGGAAAAAGCTACCTTCAGAGATCATTGTAACTAGTATCTGCTACAAAATCTTGTGTTATCTATTTGCCCCATCCTAAAATTACTTTGGTTTGCATCTGAAATACTGTATTATATGTGGAACTGGCAATAACCTGAATTCTTTAATGGACTCTCCACTTTCCAGAAAGTGAATCTTGATTTGAGTGACCTCATAACTGAGGTACTATAAGATAGTGGTTACCTTCTGTTTTTTGTGAAAGCTTACAGCTATTAAATCCTATGATGGGATGTGTTAAAATGCCAGGAATAATGCAACTTCTGATACTGAGCTGCAGGAATGTGAAAAAAAAAAAAAAAAAAAAAAAAAAGAGAATTGGAATAAAAGTCTAAGAACAGAAAGTTTTTACCTCTTAGAAGAGTTACTTCNTTTTTTTTTTTTTTTTTTTTTTTTTTTTTTTTACGACTCTGGGGAATAAACTGCTTCCTTAACACAAAAAATCTGAGGGCTTTATTCACCTGCAAAATATTGCCAAACCTTAGAGTTGATCTGTATGTTTATATAGACGTATCCATAAATGTGTACATTTATAAGCAAATATGCTTTTCCAGGGAACCACAATATCAACAGTGGATCAGACCAGGTCAATATCTTTCTGTTCCTGATTCTTGCTTTCTTCTTTTTCTATGTCCTGTAGCAATCAGGACTGTACTACTCTGATGGGGCTTCACATCCAACAGAGCTGATTGCTGATGAACAATCTCCAGTGCCATGGTTCAGTAGAAACACCACTGTGCAATCCAGTATCCACTCCTACTTCCTAGAGCAAAAAAGTATTATTTTATGTCATAGTCTTAGAAAATAATTTTTCATTAGTGTCAAGCATTCAAAAAAAGTTTTCTTCTCTTGTGGCACCTAGTAAATAGCAATGCTATGTTTCTGGCAACAACCAAAATTCTCAGGAAAATAATTTCGTACTAGCATACTGCATTATTGGGCTCACTCTATGCAGCTGACATTTAACTACTATATTTCCTACTTTTCTTTCTCATTTATCATTACTTCATTATGATAAATCATCTAGTCATACAACCAGAGGTGGGAAAGATCTATGTGATCATTAGTGCAGCAAAATTTTTCTTCCTTTCTTCCATCTAGCTTTAAATAGGCTTTAAAATGAGATTCTATCCATGTATTTTGAAAGCTAAAAAACATGGACTTCTCAGTTTCACTTTTTTAATCTTGGCAGGGGTTAGTTCTTAGTACTACAAATACTTTACAAAGGGTCTGTCTCTTTCCACACGAGATTTAATGTGTGATAAGTGAGGTTTAGTCCCTTTCTCATATTTTAATCAGAGGAACCTGTAAAACAGCTGTGGTTTCTCGAATTTGAAAATACATGCAAAAAAAATTCCTTATCCGTTATCCTTCATTTTAATATTTTTGGTTGATTTCATTATTAAAATAGTACAAATTCAGATTTTTAAAATTTGTATTGAGTTGACTTTTTATCCTGTTAATTTCTAGCATCTTGTTTTCTGTGGAAGTTTTTTTTGCATTACCTAATCTTTAAAAGTATTATTACATTTTCTAACATTCCCTTTCTCATGTTGCTTTTTCAGTTCTTCTCAGTAGACTGCAGAAAATTAAAGGAGAGATGTTACCAGCAATGACAACTATCTAGGATCTGCAGATAGAAATACTTTCCTTTCCCATTTTGGATGAATTGTGTATTTCTGCCTGTTTTATAGGTACCTGACAGCATGTCTGTTTTCTTTGCAAGGCAGGTCACCTAACAGGTCAATCTATTATTGCCCTGAATTGAGTTTGCTTTGTGGAATTGTTCATTGCACTGGTGCTTTTGTGGCCTCTCTCTGTTGCCTTTCCTTAGTTTCACTCATGTCTTCTGGAAAAACAACGACAACAAAACAAGATATTATTAGGTTTAAAAATACAGCTTTATCAGGAATACCTCAAGTAAACCATTAGTTTTTGTTTCAAACTGTTGTACAAGCCAAAATGGATTCAGACTAGAGCACAATGGTGACAATAAAATATGTGGACAAATTTTTCTTATAAAATATCAACATCTGATTTCTCACTTATCATGCCCTGGGCAGTCTATAGAACATTTTACAAACTTGTTTAGTTTTATATATTAAAATGCTATTAAAACATTCAAATATTTTAATTTGCTTTTCCCTACTAATAAGTGAGATACTATACAAGGTATCATTTTCTTGACATGATCCTGCAGCTGCAGCAACTGATCTGTACAGAGTGAGAAAGCTACAACTCACAAGACCTGGTATACAAGAACTGATCACATACTTTGCATACTGGTACAAGCAAAGTGGGATCTGGGTGAACTGCTCTCTAGAAAGCCACATAGGCCCCTATGGACAATAAGGGAAGTTCAAAGATGGAATTTTGCATAAAAACTATCTCAAATGAAATTAGATCTGTCTCATTGTAAAAAAAGTGCCATCATGATTTTGAAGTTAGGATTGGATTCTGTGGTGTTAGTTCAGTCCAAAGATTTTTGCTGCAATCTACTCCTCAAATTGTGCAGTGAGACTTTCTGCAGCCTGCTGTGAAGGAAGTGTTATCTTTTGCTGCAGTTCAATGTTCTCCATTACAAAAGCTCCAAAGAATAAACATGGAAGCCTTCCCCTGCCCTCCACCCTTCTAAATCAGAGTTTGTATGGCAAAAGCCTTACCATTTAATTAAAATAGAGAGCAAAGCAATATGTTTAGTACAGAAGTCTCAGTACTGGCAACTGTAAGATAATCAGTATATTGTTCAAACCTTCCCCCTGAAATAACCCCTGGAAGGCTTGATGAGGAATCACTTCTCTCTCCTAGTAGTGCTTACCTCATTTTCAGTAGCATTCTCTCATCCTATTCAAAAACCAGATTAACTCTATTCAGACAATAATAAGCCATTAATTTTGCTGTCAACAGCAATGCAGGTAATTGTTAGTTTTATGCCTCCTTCACAGAACCATATGATTAAAATTTGTCTGAAAAAGATTCATACAAAATAAATGTAGATGAGATAGAAGTAATTTTGGGCTGACAAAGTTTTCTGAGGAATTGATCTAAACCATTACTTCATATTGAATTTAATGATTATGAGGTGATTGACTGACACCAATGAATAACTAAGTAAACACTCTCCCTCATGACACTGAGTTAGTTATCACTTGCCTTTCCCAAACTACAAGTTCCTTCGTTCTTAATCCTCTATATCCAGGATTGAAATGAATTTTTAAAATTCCTCTCTAAAGGCTTTTTAAAATACAAAAACCTTAAAAGAAGATTGATAGTGCTGAGGGTTCTTCAGTGCTAAAATATTCTGTCTTTTCTTCTTGCCTTACACCTTTGGAACTTTTCCTTATATGAGAGAGCCAAAAATATTATGCGATCTCCATCAACCCTGTCCTGTGCTGCTTCCTAGGTAGCCTCACTGTCATGTGGCTTTATCCTCAGTCAGAGGTTCTGAGCACTGGGCCATTTTTCACGAATATTCTGCCAAGAATATTCGTGAAAATATGCTAAATATCCGGGGTGGGAGGGGGAGTGTGTGTCCAACTCTGCAGCATCAACCTATCTGTTGATTAGTAAAACTAAATTTGAGGTATAGATTAAGCTTTAGCTTGTTCCGAAGACAGAAAACAGTTCATATCTGCACTAATAATCTGAAGTATATATTGAATATGTCAGTACATTAAACATACATTCTAATGCATCCTAGAACATAAATTATTGGTTCTTTGCTTCGGGTTCTTTCTGGCATTTATAGTAATTGCAATAACAGATACTCTAAGTTTATGCCCAGATGTTGATTTATTAAAAAGGAAGGAAGGAAGGAAGGAAGGAAGGAAGGAAGGAAGGAAGGAAGGAAGGAAGGTTGGTTTTGATATATTATCTTCAAGAGAGTGCAGGAGTTTAATCACAAGGGAAGGATTTAAGACAGGGTTTCTTGGTCCATTTACCATGTTCGGTTTCCTCATCCCTCTCTATGACTCCAGAGTCCTGTTTTTAAAACTTCTTAAATATTGTTTACTAAAGGGATTAGAGCATCAAAATGAGAAAAGGGAGGCTCACTTGATCACTAGGGACCAGACTATGAAAAATATACAAGTAACATTTCTCATCCTCAGTCTGAGCCTGCAAGGTTAGAGGGGTTCACCAAGTCCTGCAGACTGCCCAGAATGAGAACATGCACATGGACCCAGAGAGGAACTCAGCTGACCAGTGATCATTCATTATTATGCTACTTAACTATGTGCTTGAGATTGTAAACTGAAATTTTTATTTAAAAACAAACAGCTTTGCTGTCATGTATGACTTAAACCTACTTCTTTACAACCCTCCTCAGCAAAATATCTCCTGGCTAGGTACTAGGAGACATCAGAGAGATGGTAAAATAAAACAAACCAAAGAAGTAGCCGGTGAAAACAACAATAAAAAATAATCCTAGTATGCATTGCCTGCTTTTTATTTCCCAGGGACCTGAAATAATATTGTATAGATAAGGACTTTTCTCTATTTCCATTTTTATACCCTCACTCAGAAACTGTGCCACTAGGTATTAATTAGCAAAATCGATATATTCACACCTGTAAAACAGATGTTGCTGAGTATACAAATGGAGCTGCAGTAACTCATCACTGCTATCACATTATGGGCTAGTAAATCATTATACTTTAATGCTTTAAAAAATAGTAAGATAATAACAGAAAATCTCTTATCAGCTGTCATTGTGGCAGGAAAAACACACCATTGCTAGACAGCATTAGCAATCTACTAAGTCTTAGTGCTTTGGACGACAGCCAAAAAGCTGAGATCACCATTTTAGCTGTTCTTTTCCTACGGGTTTGTTACTGTAATAATGTAGTTTACAAACCATCAATGTAGGATTCTTTTTAAAAAAATGAAAAAGCCTGAAACAGCAGTCTCTGGAATCTGCACACTATGACATGGAGTCAGTTAATAATGTGACATTCAAATAGACAGAGCTAATCTAAAGAGACTGTTATTAAATTATACTTCATCCCTTGGTAGTGGAAACAGGTACATCTGAAGTCCCTATTGTGGTGAATTAAGTTTCATTTAATAAAACCTTCATTATTTCCCAATTTTATATGAAAAGAAAACTAAATAGATTGCTTCTGGGCACGTCACTGAAAGTAATCGCTGTTCCCTGGAAGTGACAATGCCCTGAACATGATTAACATTTTTAGATTTGTTAAACAGCTCCCATAGCAAAGACTGAGGTTATTCTCTTGCTATTCCAGAATCACTGATGACTTAGTACTGCAGGACTGTTTCTGAAAATACTGTCTTTAAGCAACAGGACTGAGTAATAAACATGCTCCTTATCAGCTAGAAAGGAATCACTACATTTTATGCCTGAAGATAGGTGGAAACCTCATCAGTTTAAGTAGATTATGACAGAGAATTAGGTCAATTTGCAGTGAAAGTGTTATAAAACACCTTTGTGCTATGCTGTCAGAACCCACCAAAAATAATCGTGCTCTTTCAGTAAGCTTCTCTCTTTTCTTCCTGTTGATCTTCATGGTTCCATCAATTTTATTCCTTTTCTTGATCAAAATAATCATGACTTAATAATTTTCTCCATATTAAAAAATACAATCTAGTTATACACAGAAATATGCATAAAAAGAAAGAGGGGGAAATAATTTTGCTGATTTTTCCTTTTAATACTGGAATTTAGCCATTGGGGGTAAAATATAAGGATGATGAAAATACTCAAAGCCATACAAATCGTAATACAAATCTATGGAACAATGCAGGGAATGTTGATAAATTTCAATTCTAAGAGCAGGATTCTAGAAATGCGCAATGCATTTACCAAGCTTAATATTTAGTAAAGACACTACAGCTATTTTTTTCCTTTTTTAAATTTTTCTGTCAGGAAGCTGTCAGAAAGTACCTTGTCATGGGGTCAAAGTTTATAACATTTTAAGGGAAAAAAAACCAAAACTGTAATGTGGACATTATGTATCCAGGTCCCAAGATACTTGATTCCCATGTTCTGAAGCAACTTAACTCTGATTAGTTACCCAGTACAGAATGACATGCACATATAGCAATATGACAAAATAAAATTTACATACTGGATAATTTTTGAAGTTATCAATGCTACTAATTAAAACAACTGCTGCAGATTCTTTTTAAAAAGCATTTAAAAAGCATCTGAGCAACATTCTGAGACACTAGTAAGAGTGTTATTTGCAGAACTTGTGTGCCAGAAGCTGATGGTTAGGTCTCAGGGAAAAGAGCCACTTTCAACAGCTACATGAAATCTCCCCCAAGAATAATACAACTATCACAAATGTTGTGACAAGTGATAAATCCTCTTAAAAAAAATGTGTGCCCATCAGGCTGAAACAAAAGGAAAACAAAAACTATTGAGCTACACTCATTTGATGACCCACTGATTTTTGAGTTGCCCTCCATTGTGCTTTTTCAGTGTTGAAATGCTTGTTGATATCTGTGTGCATATCATAATTGCATAAAATACAGCAATAGCACATACTGTGTAGACAACACAGGATTTTTTTCCTGAAAATAAGCAGTATCCTCTCAGTCAGAATCTTCCCCTCATGCCTGGAACAGGGCATATCTATGTGAGGTGTTAACTGGCATAGAACTGTGAGGAGTGGCTTGGACCATGACATGTTGGACAGATGGGCAGAGATGAATCTTCTGAAATTCAACAAGCGCAAATGAAGGGTCCTGCGCCTGGGAAGAAATACTCCATGGATCTGTACAGGCTTGGGTCTGATCTGCTCAAAGCAGCTCCATGGAGAAGGACCTGGGAGTCCTGGTGGGCAACAAGCTGCTCACAAACCAGCAGTGTATCCTTGTGGCTAAGAAGGCCAAAGGTATCCTGGGGTGCATTGCAAAGAGCATTGCCAGCAGGTCACAGGTGATCCTGTCCTTCTACTCAGCCCTGGTGAGGCACATCTGGAGTGCTGTGTCCTGTTCTGGGCTCCTCAGGACAAGAGAGACAGGACCACCTGGAGTGGGTCTAGCAGGAGACACAAACCCGATAAAAGGACTGGACCATTCCTCTTAGGAGGAAGGGCTGAGGGAGCTGGGCCTTTCAGCCTGAAGAGGAGACAACAGAAACAGAACCACATCAATGTCTATAAGCATCTGAAGGGAGGTGACAAGAGGATGGAGCCAGGTTCTGCTTGGTGGCAAGGGGCAGAAACTGATGCTAAGAAGGTTCTCCCTGAACACGAGGAATAACTTCTTTACTGTTTGGGTGACTGAGCACTGGAACAGATTGTGCAGAGAGGTTGTAGAGAACTGTCTGGACATCATCCTGTTCAATGTNAGAGGATGGAGCCAGGCTCTGCTTGGTGGCAAGGGGCAGAAACTGATGCAAAGAAGGTTCTCCCTGAACACGAGGAATAACTTCTTTACTGTTTGGGTGACTGAGCACTGGAACAGATTGTGCAGAGAGGTTGTAGAGAACTGTCTGGACATCATCCTGTGCAATGTGGTCTAGGACAACCCTGTTTGAGCAGAGGTTGAACATGACCCACCGTTTTCCCTTCCAGCCTGACCCATTCTGTGATCCTGTGAAATGAACAAGCAATAGCCAGTCAAAACGAAGTCTCTCTCCAATGAACCTGCATCCAAATAAAACAATCAAACACTTTGTCTTCTTGTGTTTCACATTTCCATCTTCTATGAAAAAAGGTGCAATTCAACGACCTAGAACTAGACTCAGGAATGGATTGAAACTGGCTCTCCTGTTTTTTGTTTTCAAGAGCATATGGCTAAATCATTAAAACCCTTTTAATTTGAACTGCTCAAGCAAGAACTGATTCTGTATCCCCAATTGTCTGTTCTGTTTATGTTGGTTATTAAGGCTGATCAGCCCTGCTTTGGACCAAAAACCCAGAACAAACACTGGGAGCTCATGCCTGTGGTCCACCAGGGCCTAGGACGTGGCATTCCAGCGATGGAGGGACTGAGAGACACTTAGTGAACCAAGAAACACCCACAGAACACTCTCTTGGAACTACTCAGAAGTAGTCCTCAGTAGAAAGTCCTCAGAAGGACTTTCTGAACTTGCCATCTCTTCAGAACAGTGAGAGGTTTTATTGTTTAGCATTATTCATTTTTTATGCTTGTGAATACTTAGCTTGTTAAATTAACAGTTTTTTCTACTTTTCTCAAAGGAGGTTTATCTCCTGAACAGGTGAGGGGAAGGGCCACTGAATTTTGCCCTTTAGGGAATAATCCCATTGGAAGTTCCCTCCCTAAATTTGCCCTAAACCAGAAGAGTATGTGCCTGTACAGCTAGAATTTTGGGGGAAAGCATACATCAGACACGTTTCAGTTATGTAATGTAATAGAATTTGTTGCAGTACAAGCTGACTTGTATAGAACATTAATCCGTTTATAAATAAGAAACCCAGCCTAGTTCCATAAATCAGCCTCGGGGCTGACTGACAGAAGTTTCAACCAGTAACAACTCTCCTAAATTAAGAGCTTTTGACTGGTTCAGAGTCTGGAAGGTGTGGAGATTAGACCACGTGGAGATTAGTTGACTGTTTAGAGCTTTCAAATGCCTATAAAAGCAAGCCCCAAACAGTAAAACAGGCTGTTTGGCTGATGAACAATGGAGGTCTGTCATGTATCCCATCTCAGAACATCACATGTCAGAATTTAATAGATTCCTCTTACAACTCTCTGCATTGCATTTAATTTCCATCAAGCAGGTAAGTGGAAGCATCTCTGTCAAAGGGCAATCATCATTGTTAGTTTAGTGATGATATTACGTTACTTTAGAACATTCATTTGCATCACTGTCCAATAGTTCTTCATAGAATGCTTTGTAACAAGATGGAGAGTGGACAAAAAATTCCTGGAGCTGGCCATATTCTGAGCAGATGTCTGCACAATGCTTGTTTTCACAATTCCAGTTCATTCACTCTTTCTAGATTTCATATGTCAGATTCATAGGAACTTACGCTATCTTTGATTACAGACATTGTTGTAAATATCCTGTAAATATTATGGTGGCAGGATCTAAACAAATGAAGTACAAGTGCTAAGTAGCATTAATAATTCTAAAACAAAGCCTAGACTATCCACTTTCTCCAGGATGAAAGCAGTTAGCTTTTGTTTTTCCAAACTCTGTTTCTAGAGTATGTACAAATATATGCATTGGAAAGTGGAGAAAACACAGATTTATATATTCATCAACACTTTTTACCCCTTCCCATTTTATCTGCACTGGAGAAAGAGTGAAAAATAATTTAAAATTCTATTCATAATTCAAAGTTCTGTTCCAAATAAAAATTTAGATAAAAAGAAAAATAATAAAACCCTAATGGATAGTGGAGAGGCACTATTTGTGTTTTCTCAATCCAACATGACTATTTTTCCTTTTTGTGGCAGAAAGGTCACAGGGTTTACACAGTCTGTAAATATCAACATTTGGGTGGAAGAATAGTAATAATCAAAAATCTAAGAATATAAAACAACAAAAAAGCTGAACAGTTCAAGCTGACAGACACCAATTTTGTGTCTGCAAAAATGAGGGTAATGTTTAAGGAGACCCTGCATGGAGAAAATGATGATTGCTATCTGCCATGCAGCCCAATCTCCAGGTTACTTTTATGACAACCTGCATAAGCAGTTTGCCAGAGGCAGAGAGGGACAGAAAAGTGAATGCTCTTCTGGCTGACTGCCATTCTCTGTGCAATGACTGATAATAATACTTAATCAAATTCCTATCTGTGGTCTTTATCTTGCACCAGTGTATGCAGCAATTCACTTGTTGTTTGGATCACGTCTCCCTGTTGCTAGTAACAATCTGAAAATGATAACATTTGCTGCTATTTTTATTTCTTTTCCAGTGAAAGATAGATTTCTACCTCCTTATCCTCCTCTTTCACTTCCCCAACACACATATATTGGATTATTGGCCTTCAGTTGAACTCTATAACAGCGAACAAGCTCCAGTCTTTTTCTTGCAGATTAACTTTTTAACAGAAATGTTTCCTGTTTATGAAAATGGTGAATTCATATACACAGCTGAACTTGGCTGCATAAGGGGTTGAATGTCTAAGAGGAAGAAACAATACTGGTTTACTGTTAATATATTCTGAACACATATCTTGACAAGAAAATATCCCCGCATTACCAGAACCAAGGCTTTAGTCTAAAGCATATAAGGTAAAAATCCTTGGGTAGCAAACAAAGGTGGAAATTTAGGAGGCACATTTAGTTGAGCATTGCAGCATCCACTTAAGGCTGTCACATAAGTCTTTTCTTCTCCTCCTTGGTAGATTAACAGTCCATGTTCTCCTTTATTGTTCATAGTTATTCATGTGACTGCAGTAAAGTCCTGTCTCAGTTCAGGAGCTATAGCAGGAAAAACTGAGTGAACTGTTTAATGAAGTTTGGTATAAATGTAACCATATTAAGGCTCAGGATGTATCTGTGTTCAGAGGAAACTAGATCTACCTAGAAGACTGAAGTTTAAGTTGGCTGCTCAATATCTTTTGTGTAATATTTGGGTCTGACAGTATTGACTTCTGTTTATCACTACTCCCTTGTAACATACAGGGACAGCTAGCTGAAGATCAAATAATGTAAATATCTCAGAGTCAAGGTTTAATAGTTAATTAAGGCTGCAGAAACACTCATGCTGCCTAGGATGGCACAGCATAGTTTGCCCTTTCCTTTCACTGCAGTGCTCCCCTCATTTAGCAAAATTAAGGCGGAAAGAAGCCATGTGACTTTGCAAAGAAAGTCCCCTGTTCCTGAAGGGATAGAGAGCTGCACTGGAAGAATTTCTGGTGGAAATAAGACTCTGTCCTCCTGTTCCTAAAGTAATCAGGCTTTACTCTGGTTTTCAGAGCTCAGTCACACAACAGTCCTTTGAAATTCTATGGAGATTTCACTAGGCAATCATCTATGGAGATTGCACTAGGCATTTTTCAAACATTCAAGAGCACTGGATTCATAGCCTATTAACTTCTTCATGTGAAATGGAGTTAAGAAGGCAGTGGTGGTTTGTGTAAGTTCCTACTTTGCTTTCATACATGTCACAATTAGCTGCATCTTTGGTGGGAAGTGGCCCTGACCCTGAAGCTTTTCATTAAATGAGGAAAAGGGAAAACTGAGTACCCCCACATTGTGTCCAGCCACAGCAAGAGTGAAGAGACATTTTTGGCAGGAATGGACAAGCTAGCTGGGAAAGTCAGCAAAACAGTCTGAATATCAGACTTGCCTTAAGCCAGACATTAAGCTTTTTTAGGATACCAACTAGAGCAAGTTGAGCCCAGTCTCAGATCTGTGGGTTTTTTTTATTTTTTTCCTAAATATAACTCACCATTTAAGGTTCAAGAGTCAATGACAGGTGAATTCTGATCCTAGAATAAAGTAATTACTTTTTCTGAAAGATTTAGAAAAAGAAAGCAGAAATCACAAATATCCAAAGCATATTGAAATGCTTGTTTTTCTTTATTTGCCAAACCAGAGAAAACTGTAAATGAGAAACAAAGGTTATAAAACCTAAATGGCACTACTTATGTTTTAAACTGCTCATTTGAGTCTTAGAAGGGTAAAAAAATGTGACCAATTAATATGCTCTATCTCTATATGTTCCATAAATAAAATAAAATAAAATAATTCTAGAAAACAATCCAGCTTAAGACAAAATATATTTTACCTTGTACTTTTGTATTAATTTTATACCTACAAGAAAACAGTTTTCCATTAACAACATGCAAAGATGAAAAGATCTGATATCTTTAATGTAAAAATAAGGTAGCAATGCACAATAATAATCTTAACATCATTAACTTGAACAAAAAAATAACAAATTTAAATTAGTTAAATTATAAACAGTATTCTCAGTTGAAAGTTTCTGTCTCTTTGACTAGATCTAATCAGCAAGGTTCTAGCTAAACAGTTGTTATTTTTCAAAATTTTTTTTAGTCTATCACAATGATTTTATCTCTGGGGTTGTCTCTGATACTCTATAATATATCAAGTGTCATTGGCACTGAGATTTCATGGATCAGCTGAGAAGAACACTTATGGAAGTTGATAATTTAAAAAAACAATAAAAAGGAAGTTGATGAAAATCCGCATAGGAGATGACTGCCAAGTGCTTTGTAAGGATAAGAGTCCTAAGAAAGTCATTCAAAGTCCATTGGTGTGACATGAAACATGAACTGGAGGTAAATTCACAATTGGGAGATTGGAGTTCGTGCTTAGATAGCTAAGGAAATGCTACTAAATATCATTGATAAGAATTGACATCCACATCAACAGAAGCCAGCTGACTTCAGCTTCAAAAACCACAATATTTGAAGGGAGAGGAACATCCCTGTGTCCAAATTTACCTTCAAAACTGGCTATTTCAAACACATGGACAGGAAAAAGATGTAACAATAATTTGATTACATCCAAATGATTTTTACATCTAAAATTAAACTAATATTAATATTTGGTGCCCATATTTAATAACATTTGTGTGAGACTATTTATTTTAACATTACTGATCTAATCACTAGTTTTCTTCATACATAGTCACAATAAAATATAAGATGTGAAAATACATTAAGATTTCATGCTATTCATAACTCTAAATTTCAGCAATAATTATTTTTTTATTCATCTTAGAAATCTTGTATTGATTTCACTATCATGGGTATGGAAAAGCTTTCATTACCAACTACATATGAAATGATACTTCTAATCCTGATATTCTGAAGTGGTAGTAATTCAAACATTAAATTATGGCTGCTTCTTACTCAGGTGTTTTCTCCAGGAAGTAAAGTTTTGAAAGCAACTTAAAGTATTAACATATTTAGTTGAAAAAGTATATATTTTACCTATCTCTTTGAAAATACAGTTTATAATTTTTTTATGCATATAAGGTCTGTATCCACCTTTCCATCAAGTTCTTACTTTGTATCATTCATAGCCAGAGTATGCCCCCTTTTTTATCCATTTTCATTCTCTTTGTATAAATACATAAACTTCAACCACTCAGATCAATGAGCTTAATGTTTCCTAGAATGCATCAATCTCTTTCTATGGATTTTAGGATAGCTAATGGAATCTCTAACTTTGATGTCTTTAGAAGATTACTAAAGACTACTGAAGTTAAGTGAGGTGAAAACATGGACTAGAGCAATAGCAACAAGAGATCTGTGACATGAATTTTTTGCTCTATGATCTTAGAATTCAGTGATGTTAGACTAAAGCAAGAATAGCTTAAGTGGGTGAAAAATATAGTATCAATAAAAAGTGCAAAAATTTGTCAATCAAATTGAAAATCAAAATGAAACAAAATGAATAGAAGAAGGTAAAATAAGAAATACTATAAATGGTACATGTTAAAAAGCCATAAGACACTAATCCTTAAAAAACAAGCTATGAATTCAAATCTAGCTGAGTAGATATCATTCCCATCATCAGAAACATCCACTTTTAATTCTTCTAAGATATACATTATTGTAGATGTATTTGATTACTTGTATGCAGATTAATCTGTTTACATTATTGCTGTGCCTGGGGTCAAATTTCAGTAAAATTGTCCCTAAAGTGTATTTCCCTCAAGATGTGTTCTGTTTTACCATATCGTTCCCCTAAACTTGTCTTCATGTTTTTCTTTTGTAAGATTTTTTCTTCAATTTATAAGCCTGTACTCTGAAAATAAAGTAATACTTTGGCAATGCAAATATCTGCTGGGGAGCAAAAATCTTTTAATAAAAATACAGAAGTATTCTTTCTTCTGCAAATGGTAATTGGTGGATCAGTTTAAGCAATTTAGTTCCAAAGAAGTAGGTGTCACTTTCCCAGTGTATTCCAAAGGAAACATAAATTTCTTCACTGTGTGGAAGCATTAATTCATGAACATTGTGTACAGTTAATAAAGACTTGTTTATTCAACATTTTTAGTAGACCTGATATCTTGAAAAATTTATGGATGCTATTAGGAACTCTCCAGGTCATTTAGTGCAAAAGAGTTTTATATACTTTATCAGCTTAATATTAAGAAGTCATCTCCATCATCTTTTGCAATATTCTCATTTCAAGTAGAGGAACTGATAGCTGTGTAGCCTGCTCAGTGATGCAGTGTGGTACAAATAGGAAAAATAATAGAATGGGTTGAGACAGAGTGAGAAAAACAACACATCTAATTGAAACAGCAAGAGTTAAGCAAGCAGATTGGCATTTATCTTATCTGTGTTTAGCTATTTTAGCCCCGCTGTTAGTAAGCATGCTTGTCCATCCAAATACTACTTTGCTCACAAGTAATCGAGTCCACAGTTTCATGACTTGCTGGAAAATACAAGGCCAATCTGATCTGTGATCACTGCTGTAAATAAGGAATAGGTTCATTTAACCCAGCTGCATGCCAGCAGAATAAAGCCAAGCAAGACCCAGAGATCTCTCTGAGTTTCTGTCTCTAGCACAGGTCTCTGCTGTGAAATAGCAGGTATGTAAGGGTACCCATCACTCAAATAGTTGGGATTATCATAACAACCTCCTGACCTATTCAGAAATTTCACTTTACATTCCTGTCTTCATGCTCATCAGACTCCAGTCTGACTATTTTCAGAACCTAGACTAAACATTGACTTTCAGCTAAAAGTAATCCTCTAAAAAGTCTTTATTTCCCTATAAAAAACCTCTAGTACTTCTGCCATCGGTGTCCTACCTCAGAAGCTTGTTATGTGAATTACTTTTTTGTAGATATTCTCTAACAGCTAATAAAATCTGAGGATCCTTTTTGTTAACTATAGTGTGAGATGTAATGATCTCTCCTGCATCTAAGCCAAAGCAAACTAACTTCAAATAGACTTTGTATTAAGCCCCAAAGGAAAAATGGCACAATTCAAGATATTACTTAATCTAAATTTAATACAAATGCTAGTGTGCAAATCCAGTGCAGCCTAAAATTGAAATTACATTTTTCTATAAATTATGTAAGTTTTAAATTATTTTAGTTTCTAAATCATAAAGATAGTATAAAATGTAAATTATATAAAAATACATAAATCTTTTAAAACTACCTTTATAAGACCACATTATAAAGGCTATTTAAATCTTTCTTAGGAAGCCCTTAGGTAACAGCTAGCTATAAACTGAGGTGTTCTCTGGGAGTAGTGATATACACTTATCTCAATTTTATATGCTTACAAAGTGTTCACACTAACACAGGTAGGTGCAAAATTTTACTTTAAAGACCTGTATAATTTTACAGTGGAAACCTTGGAATATCTTGTATAATGACTCATTGAAATAATAGTTTTGGCCTGAAAGGGTAATTTGGCAATTATGTGTACAGATCCAGCTTTGACACTCTTTGTGTCCCTTTTTTTATATGTAATATTGAGATATTAATCCTGAACTAGGATTAATAACCTAATTAGTTCAGAGTGATGAGAAAGTAATCAGGAAGTCTTCACTCAGCCATTTGAAAATTTAAGTCTGATGGAAGAATAAAACCTAAAACGTGTTTCTATCAAACACTACCAACATTTAAGGATACTTTCTCAATGCTCTCTGAAGTGCAATAATTTGAGTAGCAATTAATGATATTTTGAAATGGAAGTATCTATTTAACACTGAATCCATGACAATGAAGGCAAATTTGTTTGTACTAAACCTTGTCTATTACCAGTACACAGTCATTCAAGAGCTAATTTAACATTTGTTAAAAATTCTGTTCATGATTAAGGGAAGAAAAGTTTGTTGTTTTTTGGGTTTTTTTTTTTTTGTTTTTGTTTTTGTTTTTGTTTTTTTGTAATAAAACAAACTTTGGCTATAGATTTTTTTATGTTAGACTTTTTTTATTATTTTTCAGTGATGTTCAGATAGTTAATCTAAGCTTGTAGAAAGAACAAAATTATATATATATGTATGTACAGACAGAGGATTTAGCTCAAACTCTTAGAATAAAGAAACATATGTCTAGTATCTTTTTCTCTAAGGAATTATTAGTAGCATTATTCCATTTTACATGTTTTGATGACACAAAAAGGAAATGAAAGAAATTTGAGATCAGCAGGCCACATCCATTTTCCTGAAAATTCAGGGAAAATACACTTGGGGAGAATTTGACCCAGAAATTCTGAATCTTTTTGCATATAATGATTGAACTGATTAAGGTCAACACCTGAAGTCAGGACTGCTTCACCACAACTGAAATTATTCCAATACCTTCCTTTTATTTTTAAAGACACTTGCATTTCCATAAAGTAATCTTCCTAATGTACTTCACTCCCTTTTTTTCTGTTGGACATAAATATACAAAACCTTTAAATCCAAAATATGTTTTTTTCCCAGATATCAGAATAAAGATTTTAACTTAAAAATACTAAGATATTTGTCACTCTGCAACATAGATTACACAAAAATTTAAGATGCACAAGGCAGAAACAAAGACATGGCCCAGCAATTTCAGTTAAGCAGTTTTTTCTTCCTCTTAGCCTGTGTGGACCAGGTCTTTAGTTAACACCAGTTTGCACAGCTTTCCTAAAGGAAACATAAAGCTTTAATTCACCTGAAAATCTGATGCTGTGTGAATGAAATGGCACATACATGTGCATTTTCTTAATTGGTATTCTCTACCTGATGGAACAAATAATTAAAATCCAGTGTACATTAAACACTAATGCTTGATTAAGCATTTAAGCTGATGCTGGTTTTTTTGGTGGTTTGTTTTTTTTTTTTTTCCTTTCTTTCAAAGCTATGATATAAAATAGACATTAAAGAGCAGATTCTGTGAACAGGTTGGGGTTTCTTTCCTTGTAAATTAAATTTTAAACATTTAATTTTTATTTATTTATTTATTTATTTATTTTGTGTGTGTGTGTGAAATATTCCATTTAAGCTGTAAATTAAATTTTCTTTAAAACTACCCATTTGTGATATGGTGCATGGAATACCTAACAGACAGAATGTTACTATTTAATTTACACTGTCTCTGTGCCAAGGATATAAAAAGATCTATCAAAGGTATTTCTGTATCAGCTTGACAGTGCCACATTTTTTGTGAAATGCTACCAGTCAGCTAACAAATTCTATTCAATTCTCCTTAAGGAATACAAAAGCATTCTGTAACACAAATTATTTGCATAGAGATGACTATACTAAAGTTGCAGGAAGTGAAAAAAAAATTAATAGTTTCCAATGTTATGAAAATTATTGTAAAGGTCTTTGATAGACATTTTTTTCCCCCTCCATACTAAAGTAGTAGTGTTCCCAGAATGATAATAATCTTTTTTTTCACTCACACTGCTGAGCTGGGAGTGACCCTACCTGACCCAATTGAAATTGATTTTGTTGTTGAACTCCTTGCTAGTGCAAATTAATCTTAGATCCATACGAGATCAGGGAAGCAAGACACAGACTACAAAGACCTCAACTACTGAGGGAAAAAATTAGCTCTGGAAAAAGTATTTTAAGTTTGGAAAGATAAATGGTCACAATGACTTGCTTTGATAGAACATCTGTAGAATAGGAGAAGAGAATGACAAGAGGTCTGTGAAAAAGGTGTAACTTAATAGCCTAATTTCCTGCCTAGCCCCAGTGAAATATCTGTCTGCTTCTGACAGCTGATGAAAATGCGCCAGGGTTTGATTTGCTCACCAGTGTGGGACAAGTTCAGTCCCATCTCTCCCTCTGTTCCCTTGAGCTACATGGATACAGTAGTCAGGTTCTATTACTGGTTTCCATGTTTTTTGTTATAAAGATATGACTTCCTTTTTGGTTTTTTCTCCTAAAGATATACCTGCCCCCTTTTTATCTGTTTCAGTATTTCTCTTTTTTTTCCACCATAACAGCTGATTTCCCTTCCTAGCCATTTGAAACAATATGCATTTCAATAAATTCCCATGTCTCAAGAAATGTCTAAAGGCAAAAAGAAACCTTACCTTTGCAGACACACGATGTCATTCTCACTTAGACCATCTGTTCTATGCTACTTGGGTTCTCCTGTAGTGAATGCCAAATACAGCCAGCACAATGACCTTAGTTTTACAGTCTGTGTAGGATTCCTCTGCACACCACGAGCTTTGACAGAACTCAGAGTTATCTGATAATGCAGGGCCTCTGCAACCTGTACTCCTGTAAGTGAGAACCACTAACATCTGATTTAACAAGCTAAATAGGGGAAAAAAATGTATAACAAATAACTTCATCTTGAGAGTTATGTGCTTCTTTGTGATGCTTGTGACACAAGAATAACACACTCACACACGATGTTCTAGCATCCCAATAGGAACAGGAAAAGAGTCCTTTATTTTTCAGACCTCACCATTTATAGAATTCCAAAAGTGACAGTGGATTGGAGGATGGCATTGCCACCTTTCCAACAACACTGGTCAGACTAACAGTCCATCAAAATTCTCCTCCTACATAGAAGAATGCAAACAATCATTATTTACATGAAAGCATGTGAGAAAGTCCATTACAAAAATATAAAAATCAGAAGACTTAAAAAATCTCAAAAAACCAAGACAACACTTCTTGAAAAAAAAAAATCCATGATAAATGTTATATCCTGAAATAAAATGTTCCAATATTGTACAAATGAATGCTAAATAATTTAAATGGAATAAATTAAGACTCAGCCATTGTACAAAATCATTTATTGTGGATTTGGAAAAGATCTGAAGCTAATAAAAGGGGGAGGGGGCAAGGAAAAAAGCCAACAACTTTCCTAATTTCAGTGTGTGAACTGAATACACCTTGATTTGCTAATTTGGTATTGCACAAAGAGATATAAGCATGTGAGAGATATAAGCACTTTTTATTAATTTACTTTTGCAGTGAAAAATAATTTTTGCTTTAAAACTGAACAAATTTGAAAGTAACGTTTGGTTAACAAATCTTTAAAATATGAAACTAGAAATATAGTCAGGAGTTTAAGTTAAGAACACAACAGAAAACCCATACAGCATTTCCCAGACTGGTCAGAAGGCTACTTGAAAACCCGATGAACTAAAGAGCTAAGCTGTCATAGATGAAATGTGGACTGAAATGTAAATCAGGACTGAATCAGACAGAAACTTCAATGTAGTCCCAATGTCACAAGGAGGAAGGAGTTAGCATGTGATAGTTTCTAGAGAAACTTCAAATTCCAGTCTATTCAAACATAAATTATGGAAACAGCTGTATGAAATAAGGAATATCAAGCTCCAGTGGATAAATAGTCAAATCAGTTCACTTTTGTCCCCTTGTTGTTGTTGTCCTTTATTCTCCCTACATATTTAACACACACTTACTTGCACAGACCTGCTTGCACAGATCTCCTGTTTCTTGCTGCTCTCCTTCCACAGCAGAATCCTGATCTTAGTCATATTTTCTTTGTATTGTCCCACAACCCAGAGTTAAATGAACACACACTGAATAATTCCAGATTCCATGAGCATGAAAGATAGAAGAGAGATGTGTGGAAGGACTGACTGCTCCTTACCAGCAGCTGACGTGGCCGTACTTGTGTGTTCAAGATGTGTTCCCAGCTCTGAGTGTTGGAGCTCCTGCAAACACAGAGAGCTCAGGGAGCCCAACAGGCAGCAGTGTTTGAGGACAATGCTGCCATTCCTCAGTTTGAAGTACAACCCCCATCTCTACACTGAACTCACAGTAACTTCTCAAGGGGTAAACCTGAGAAACTCTGAAAAACTTAGGAAAGACAGAAGCAGGTCTTCTGGGTCAACATGATAAACTTAAAGGGAAGTCTCCAAAGACCTAGGAAGTTAGGCTGTATGAGGCAAAAAGCCAAGCCTTCCCACAGATGAACCTTCAATTCCAGCAAATAGCCATACTTTATTCTCATATGATTTTTTTTTTTCTATAGCTTAAATAATATTTTATTTATGGAAGACTGGGGCTATTATGGTATATTTCTAAACACAGTGATGATAGATACAATAAATGCAATATGTTAAGAGTTAACAAGAACATTCAATAATAAATAAGCAGTCTATGCCTTTCTCTTCCCACATCTAAGAATAAGTTGAAAAATATGTTCCTTTTGCATCATGAAAGAGTGATAATTTTAGAAATTGGATAATATTTCATGACAAAGGAATTTGTATTAACATTATGGAATGAAAATTATGAAGCAATTTGCTTGATACATTTTTGCAAAGTTCCACTTATTTCACTGGAAATATGCTAGCTTGTGCCTAGGCAGAATTATTCTTGCAATAAATGTGTTTAATTTCAGAGATTTGAAAGCATTACTAGGAAAGCACTGTTTATGGGAACAGTTCTAAAATTATCAGTAGTTAGATGCACACTAGAAAAATGAAATTATCCTTCAGAGAATTTAAAAACTGTACAAAATAGCTAGAAAACAAAGGATGTTTATTGAGGGGTGTCTCCATTCCATGGCAGTGCAATAGCTATTAAAATACTGGTTTTTTAAATATCACAGATAATGTCTATGATGACACATAAAGTAATGAAATTTAATATAAAATAAATCTAACAAAATATGGCAACATTATCTTCTCAGACATATTCTAGTGTTTACCCTTTTTAAGGATTGTATTCATCAACTGTCAAAACCAAAACTGATGACTAATCCAGAATTCACTGCACTATATCAGTTATCTCAAAGAAGTTTAAATTGAGAAGATACTACCCATGCATTCATTATGTCCACAGAAGCAACAAGTTCTTTTTGTATAGGTTACTCTCTAAAGAGTACAAAATACAAAATAAATCAGAAAACACTTCCTGGTGGCTGATTTAACCAGTCAAAACAGGTTATGTTCATTTAGAAATGGACTAGTCATACAGATCTAATCAATACCTCAATTACAATAGAGAGGGAAAGCAAAGAGGAGAAAAAGTCACAAAAAGTTATTGTGAACATGTCTCTGTTTCTGCATGTTTTCCCCACAAATAATATAGTTTATGATACAAAGTTCTAGTGTACAAGAAAATAGAAATGCCTGATAATATCAGAGTAAATAGAAAAGTTATGTAATTTGTAATATTTTGAAATATCTTGAAAAAGTTCAGTAAAGTAGAGCTATAAAAATTCATGGTAGTAGTAAAGAATTAAAACCCTCTTAAAAATTCTTAAGACTTTTAGCAAATTTAAAACATCTGTGGCATCTAAAAGTTTATGAAAAACACAATAAGTACTTCTTCAGAGTCTAGTTGCATTTCTATTTTAAAGGCAGTAGTAAACTCCAAGTGTGGGTGCTACAATATATATTTAAATCAAGCCCAAGTCCACAGAGCCTCACTTTCCCAAAGAGTTTGCCACCAAATGTTGTTCTGGGTATCAGTAAAATCAATTGGTTTGATCAGCTGAATGTTGTGAAGAACTCACATTTTTATCAGCTCTGCCTTTCTGAGAGGAAAAAAAATGGTCTTGCTTGCATGTGGCCTGGGAAACACTCAGTCTGTCCTCATGATCAGCAATATATTGAGCTGTTAATGAGGTTAGAACAAAGCATTAAGCTGCCACTCAGGTGGGTCCCTAACACATTTTTTAGGCTTGCTCTTTGAGTAGTTAAAAAATGTTGACTTGAAATGCCCCTCTGATCTTGGCTTATTTAGACCATAACTGATCTGCTGGCTGACCATCACAAGATGGGAGTGCATTGCACGACCAGGACTAAAACCAGCTTTCCAGAGGCAAAGTTAATTCAGTCATTTGGAAAAGTGATCTTCAGCTTGTCCAACACAATCATGGGAAAACTATGTGGTAACCTCTTCCAGAATTAAAGAAACAACCCAAATGCCAGACCTACCAGCAGTTCACAAGGTAATTTTGGGTTTAAAAAAAAAAGGTAAATTTCTGTTGTGGGATAACAATACACCAACAGGTCAAAATCTATTCAAATAAATTATTGGTAACAAAATAATCATCATTTCAGTTATCATAATTAGGTTCCTAAAACAAATGGAAACAGTTTCCAGAACTGGAACCACAGTAGCAACTGATGATATAAATTCAGATATAAATTCATGTTGTTGGTTGCAAGCCACCAAAAATAGTCATACATAATTACACAGGAATGACAGAATTTCTTTTTTCCCTGAAATTCTTCTTCTTCATTTTTACCTTTTAACTACTATTCCTTGTGTGTTACTGTATCAAGTGATTAAAACCCACCAGGCATATATGGATGTGAAAATCTTCATAATACTGTTTTCGTGTATCCAGATCTGAATTAGCTTCTGGTATAAGGACTTGGTCCCTTTCCCTCATCATCAATATTGGAAAGAAATTGAATTATGCCAATTCTTGTTCAAAAAGCCTTTCAGTATGGTTTTGAGTGCAGCTGGTCTGAAGCACACGTTATTGATACCAGGTCTGACTCCCTCTGCCATACCTTAATCAGTATCTCATCAGAGTTTTGTGTCCGTAAACTCCTTCACATGCCCTGATGGCACGGGACATAACCCAGGGTATGCAGCATACATGCAGGATTTTGTAACATGTACAAACCCAGTTGTAGAGAGATGTGTGAGAGCATTTCTAACAGAACAAGGACATGCTATACTCTTACAAGAAATGGACAACCCTGGCCTGAAGATTACAGTTACTTTGAGAATGGAATAGCTTGAAGATTACAAAGTAACTCTGATGGAATATCTGATGTGCTAGATAGATGGAATATGTATTGTCCCTGAACAGATAGGATAAGGAAGAAAGATTTAGTATTAGTATTAGTGAACAATAGGCCTTGTGCAAAGACAGTGCCTGATGCCAAGAAGAAAACTGCTAGGTTGGCATAACTTGATTAGGTGCTTAGCATCTCGTGAAGCATGACAGGCAATCACCTAGTGACATTTACATGTGATTATAGCTAATTAACCAATGAATGCTTAGGTAGCCACCTCCTGAACAATGTGTAGAAGAGGTGTAACAAGTTTGCTAAATAAAGAGAGAGAAGAGGGCATTTAATCATATTGATTTGAGTGTCGTTGTTCTGGCCGATCACTCCGAAGCGGGACCCTCTTCACCCAGTTGTGCACCCTTCAGCCTGGGGCTATGGTTGCTTGCCAGAACTGAACATACTCACTGGGAAAGAAGAAGGTGATGGGGATGGTTCTGTCCAAGGTGGGTTCCAAGTGTAGTGTAGGACACCATGGTAGAGACACAGTCATGAAGGAGCTGTGACAGGAGGGAGAATATCTGCAGATGAGTCGCTTTGGAGTTAGTCTATCCCCCACTGCCATAGTACAGAATTCTAACCAGCTTTTATCGGTTGATAAGAAATGGGGATATCAATTATTATTGTGGGGGATAAAACAGGATGAGGAGTTCCCAGCTTCTTCCTCACTCCACTACTCTGTTTCATGGGAACATAACAGTGCTAAAAAATGTGTTTCAAGGGAGTGGAACTCCCTTCAGTGGGGGGTTGTGGAGTCCTTTATCTTCCACCCATAGGAACATTTCCATTGCTTTAAAAATATTCTGGATTAGACCCTACATATTTGTCTCTTTCCAGACACAGATAGTGCCACTAGCCTTTACCTGTAACTAAGTTCAGTGTGTTGGCCCTCCTCCCATACAATCACAGTATTTTTCTGTGGCCCCAGTGATATTAGATGCCATCCTTAAAAGGGCAGACACAAGCTCGTGTTTGTTACTGCATAGCATGTAGGCAATTTTTTCTTGACAAGGCTTTAGTGTATCGATGGCTGTTAAACACACTTTTGCCAAGGATCTGCAAGGCATCTAATTTATGGCCACTGCCTAACAGACTGTTTAAATGTTAATGAATCAGGTAGCTGAATTACATGCATGAATTGCTGCATATAGTTATTTTAGACAGGCTGCAGTGGATGGAATTACCAATGCAACTCACCTGCCACTAATACTAAAATGTGAAATTTGTTTCTAAGTTACACATGCATATATTCCAGCTTCAGCATCAGTAGCATTGGGTAAAACTGTATGGTTGCCAAGTTAATGAATTTTCTCCTGCCGCTTTGTGTGAGCCTTTAATCGTGTACTAAGAGGGAATTGCGGCCAAGGGAAAAAATTGCTTTACCCCTCACTTTCTCAGGTGGAAGTTCTGATCATATGTATAATGAGTACACTGAAAATTATTAAAATATTCAGTTTTAATAATTTTGTTGCACTTTAATAATTTAATAATTTTGTTTGACCCTTCCAAATCAGAATTGCTCTTTGTTTCCCTATTTCTTCACCTTTTAATGCAAATCCCTAACTAGAAGGGTATTTTCCTTAATCATATGGAAACACAGAATCAATTTGTTCTTGAGGGACCTCAAATAAAAGTTATGAGTTTTATGGTCGATTGATCATTAAAAATATTTCTGCAGATGACTCAGAGGTCCAGAGCAATTATAAAATTCTACAGGATTCCAATTTGAGTAGCTATTTTGAGAGACAGAGTCTCAAAATACTGTGTGTTCATTGAACGCAAACAATTACATTGCTTTTTTTAAACCCAGAAGGAAAAAAAAAAAAAAAGGAAAACATGGAAGCTTATAAGCTCTTTTAAAATAAAATTAATTTTAACACTTGATTTAAAATCCTGCAAATACACATAATCACAGTTGACACAAAAATCCTGTGTACTTAAGTCATCTAAGCATATAACACAAAATCCTAGAGGTGAAAAAAAAGCAATGCATTCCTCATAGGCAACATCAGATTATTAAATCTAACAAAGTTCACTCATATTAATCTTGAATTTGCACATGCAAATCAGGCACTTCTTGGCACCAGTGAAGGGAAGCCTCATTAAAACTGGAATAAAAAAAAAAGCCTAAAAGGGAAGCACTTTATTTACTAGAAAAAAAAAAAATCATAAGTATTTTGGCCTTTTCCAACAGCCCCATCTGTCCATTAAATATCATCCATTAAAGAGACACACAATGGAGTGGATATAAAACATGGATGCAGATTTTTCCAGGTTTTTTTTCCAGTATTTTGAAGGTTTCTGCTCCAGTAGGTTTTCATCCTTTCCCCTCTGCTTTTCTCTGCATCCACTGCTTTGATATATTCCCATATTAATCTATTTCACCACATCTCAAGCAGTGCTGACGCTTTCGTATTTCCCAGTTGCTCACACATACACATTTAGGCAACTATGATGCAATCCCCCTTCCATCAGACAGGGTTTAAGTGTAGTCTCAGCTCCTCTTCATGCATTTTCATGTCTAATTGCTTTAAAAGAGGAAGGGATTGACAAAACTTACTTGATATTTTTTCCACCGAAAGAAAAAAAATATCTAAACAAAAGACAAAAGGCTTAAATATCTTTCTTATATTACAGGTCCAGCTGCATACAACTATTGGCTAAAATAAGCATAGCACAATTCTTTATTTACTTATACAATAAATTATGCACAAGGAACCTTTACTCCTAAAGAAGGCAGACAATGAGCTACCATATTATTGAAAAAGGTTATGAACATACAAAGTAACAATGCCAGTGGCAGCTGCATATATTATTCTTGAGGAATTAAGTATCAGATTTTCAGGTACCCTTGGGAATTTGAGGATTACAATTGGCATCAGTATTTGAAACCCTTCGTGGTGATAGCTTTTATGTATCTGAAGGGATATGAACTACCTAAATAAAGACAGAACTTTTCAAATCCTACTTTGCTTTAAAATCTGGTCTTAAAAGTTAATGTAGACTTTACTACACCTGCAACATAGATCTTCTGTAAGCTATCTGGAGCATATACATATATATGCATATACAGCATGAATTCTCATAAATCTGTTAGTGTAAAATTCAAATATTTATCTGCAAACAATCTGCAGAGACTGCATGTCATAAAAGTAAGCAACAATTAAATGTTAAAAGCTCCCTCTTCAATGGCAAAGCCCTAGCAATTTTGATCAGTTTTCTTCTATCCACATGTCCAACCATTGTCAAATACCTGGTACTGCCATAGGATTTCCAAGGGAAGATGTGCATCATGATAATGATCCTACAGCTGCAACAAGCATAACACACTGCAACCCTTGGCTGCTATGCAGAGCTGTTCTCTTTCAGAATAAAGGAATATGCACAGATTGAGACAAGGAAAAGGCATTATCTCACCCCTAGCCATTAGTCAAGGACATCTATAATTACCATTCTTTGCAGTTTCTCCTTGATGGTGCTGTTTCCTTTGCTGCAGCCCTCTAATTCATGCAGGAACTGCATTTAGGTAACCTCGCCAAGTCTCATGATGCTAGTTCTGAAAAAAATACTGACAAGCAAAGAAATACCATGATTTGGTTTTGCTTTCATCCTTCAGGGTTTACCCTTCCCCTCCAGTGTTAGCTCTTCTACTTTCTAATAAAACCTTTTAATGAATAAGTAGTTGACCACGCACATAATCTCTGGTGAGAGCACAATGCCCACTCACCTTTCAGTTAATGCTGCATGCACAACACTAGAGAAGAAAAGAAGCATCTTAATAAGAAATATGCATATACTGACAGAACTGAATAGTCATTAAACTAAACAATTTTTTTCAGAGAAACAGCTAAGACAAGATATTGAGATCCTTATTCAGAAGGGTTTTAGCCCTTAATTAGGTAAAATTGCCACCAAAATCAATTGATTTGTGGAGGAAGACAACAATGTAAAACATTATGGGATGATTTCAAGACATATAAATAACTCTGGAGAACTATATTCTGATTTTTAGTTGTCCATTCCATGAATAATTAGAGGACTTTCAAGGGTAAAAGACAGAAAAGTATCTGCAGGACACAGTAAAAGATAAAAACAAATGTTCGTGAAATTAAAGGGTGCTTGAGTTCCCATCCTAAGCAGGCTGATTCCAGGATGTCAGGCAATGGAAAGTTCTGTGCTCTGAATGCCAGAGGGCTTTGCTGTCAGACAGTACTGGAAGTCTTCATGCTGGATATGTACAAAATTCTTCTTTTCTAAAGTGAAGATAACATAATACCATTCAATTTGTATGTAGCATAAGGTCCTCATAAAGCTGTGTTGATAAAATCTTTTCTTTCCTGGTTGAATGTCCAAACAGTTCAAAAGTGCTTTTTAAAATGAAGTAAGAGTTCTCAGTATTCATCTGTAAGTTTATGGTAGAAAAGTACAGAGTGTAATTGAAAACAACTTCCCTGTTTTGTAAATAAGTAGAAAAACCACGTTCACTGCTACACTCTTAAGCAAAAGCACGCACAAACAGGTAATTTCAGACTCCAGTGATATAGTCATAGAAATATTCACATGTGCAAATACACAAGTACAAGGCACTATTACTAAATGGACATGTACATTACTCACACTGAAAACTGATATTTTGATATTTTTCACTGGGACTATTCTACCCAGTTTATAGGTTTGAACTTGTACAGGTAACACTTATTTTAAAAGCAGTTCTCTTGTGTGAGTGGCAATTGTTTCAGTCAGGACTACTGCATTACAGATACATGAATAAATGTTTCTTCTGTAACTTCCACATTTGATTTTAAAGGAAAACCAATTTAACTTTTCATTATTTAGTCAAACATAGGGACAAGTATAAAGCTAAAATGTAATTTCTAAACTCATCTTTACTCCTGCTACTTGTCAACCCATTTAAATCCTAAGTTAGGAGGAGAAGGAGAGTTGCAGGCAGAGATTTTATTTACCAAGAAACACCCAGACAGACAGTTATGATCTGCACTTTCTATGTCCTAGCAAAATAGTAAGTGTTAGCAATCCAGTCTTCCTTAGATGCAGTGCCTACTAACATATCAGGTATCTGGCAAAGGTGACCTGAAATAAGTTTCATGTAAGAACACCTGAGAATGTTTGGAAGGGCACACCAAGTCAATGCCATAGCACTTGTCAAATCAACTATGAACTGAAAATATTTTTACTGAAAATTTTAGGTGTAAGGAGACAAAATTTCACTGAAAATGATGAGTGGCATGCAAATAAATAGCATCTAATATAGTTTTGTAAATTGATGAAATTGAGAAGATTATGTGCTCATCAAAGTGAAGTATTCTTCCTGTTTCCTTGCACATTTTTTGTAGAATCAAGCAAAGCTTAGAGAATCTTTTTCAAACACTTACAAAGTGTTAGTTAAATTTGTCATCAAAAGGTTATTTAATGTTTAAATTACTGAGTATACTGAAGAAAGAATGACAGAGATATGTACAAAGGTATATAATCCTTAAAATCTTTCCTTGGTTAAGTTTCTATCTCTCTTCTATCTTCCTTTGTTCAGTCTACTATCAGTGATTGCAGTAATGCTTACTAATTTCACAATGAACTAATATTTTTACCCTCACTAAACTTACTACAAAGAAATAAACTTCATTCAGATTAACACGGCTACAGGATTAAATCTAAATTGGTATGAATAATCTTACTAGTACCATAAATATGCAGAAGATCAATCTAAAAAATTACTCTTTTCTGTAGATATTTCCTGCCTGATTCTCAGCTCAATAGCAATGGCATTGCTTCACTGTCCTCACTGCAGATACTTATGACTTATTTTTCATTTATTCCAGAATTAACTTCTGTGTTGTCATAGATAAATCTAATTTTACATCGGTAGTGCATAAAACAAAAATACTGGAAACAAGATGGCAATGTGACTTCTAGGCAAAGGAAATTCTAATTTGACATTTCTGACACTTTCTATTTAAAATTATCCTTGCTATTTACAGTGATAATATAATGACTGATTGCGAAAACTACCATACAATAATTTTCAAATAGAAATCATTGTGCTTTTTAAACACAGATTTCTTTTCTTAAATTAAGCTTAACAAAGTGTGAAATCAATTTAGATAATTGTTTCTCATATTTCTTCTCTCAATGCTTCCTAAAACTAAAAGGATATCATAGTCTCCATTTATTTCCCAGGGTGCCTGTATTTAATGAAAGGCACATGCACACGTGTAGAAAGCACAGTCTCACCTGTAGTCAGCAGGAAGGTCAAAGGGCCCAGAGGACAGTGAGCTGGATCTCCCTTCCTGGTGGTCTGCAATGATAAGAGCTGAAGTTGGGCAGTAACAAGATCTTCATGAGTACAAGGAGTTAACCTTCTCAATTTGATGAGATTTCGCTCCCATCTAGGAAGGGGCACAATCACTTCTTTGTACAACCACTATGACAAATTCCTGTGTACTTTTGATCCATTTCCACACTCCACACTCAAGCTATAAATTTTTTTATTAATAACTAAAAAAAATGTGACATATGAAATGACTACTAAAGTAGTCATAGTTGCTTAAACCAGGTACAAATACTGTAAGCACCAGAGGGAAGTACATTTTGGTAAACTTTGATTGTTGCTGAAATTTTTGGAGTAGATAACTGCATACGATACCAGTCAAGTTCAGGATGCATAAAAATCTGTCTTGGAGCCCAATTTCAGTCCACCTAAAGTGTCTGTAGCAATATGCTCTCTCAGGGCCAGATTCACTACTCTATTTCAACCATACTGCAATGCAACAGTGATGCCAGACAACACTAAACTGAACTTTCTCATCGCTTAAGACATACCACAGATTTTCTTCACTCAAGAGACATCAGGAGTGTGTGTGAATACAGCCATCTTGGGGACATTTTTACCTTGAAAAAAATGTTAATATGTCACTTCACCATCACTTATCACCATTAACTCCACTGTGTCATCTAAATCACAAAAAGGAAACTGCTCACCTGACTACAGAATTTTCTCTCCATATGTCCCTTTGATTCCTCACATTAGGCAACAGGCAATTAAAATAATCAGCAGAACAGACAGGTTGCAGACAGCCAACTTAAATTTCACACAGCTGATTAATTCTGAGAGAATGAACACTACTAGAAGTTTCATTTTATTGTCATATGAAATCTTCACATTTAACACTATCATGCTTCTATCATTCATTCTGTGAATAAAATGTGTTTCTTCTTTGTACTTGACTTCATGCTTTAAACTTCTGTTTGCCTGCTAAGAGCTATCCATAGACTTGTTGCAAGAATATAGGATGAACATATTTTGTGTACACAAGTTTCAAGGTCTATTATCATTCAAGTCAATATCCAACAAGGCATGTCAAATTGCAAATCTTTAAATGCAATACAAGCAGAGAATTTGCCCACTGTAGTCAGGACATTTGAAAGAATCAGTCTCTGGCCTTAAACAGAAAACAAAAAACTGTATAGAGATTTACTGCCTACTCAGGGGACAATTCAACTTCTACTCTTCATTTCTGCTCTAACATGCTGTAAGGAGAAAATACACTGGAAGCAGTCCAAATGCATGCAGGATAGGAAAGGAATCATACTATTAGGATGAAATAAATTACCCTCTAGCCTATCTTAATTGACACAAGGACTAGTCTAATACTGAATTAGAATGTCAGGAAAAGCTCTTATGTTACCATGTCTTACTGGCAGCAGGCATATGTCCAAGCCAGCAGAGATCTGAGTCTTTAAGTCAAAAAAAATTGATTCTGCAACAAAGGAAAGAATGGTTCCATTCAAAATCAGCATATCTTAGTTATAAGTCTCAAGAGTTCAGGAAGAACTAGGAAAAAGGGGTCTCCACGATGTTAAAGGACTTTCAGAAGCTGCAAACACATGAAGTCCCAGACAATGAGATGTCAAAAAGGTGATATTATTAAATGGGTTTACAGGTGCACAATGCACTTGTAAGACAAGTAACTTAACTTTCAAGCTAAAGCCATCAGGTTAGAAGCTGAGCACAAAATATATTTAAATGGTGAATTATTTTATAATAAGTGGGTTTTAACCAGGAAATACAAACTCTTTAATAAAATCTAGAAGTTAATTAATAAACACTGATTTTTAAATTAGCAGCTCATAGTATTTTAATATTTTAAAATCAAGGAAAAAATCAGACAACAGGTGTTAAGTAAGTTGAAACTCACTGAAGAATTTTCAAAAAGTGATCACATGTAAAAAGGCCTAATCCTATTAGTATCTTATAACAGTTTCAAAGACCAGCCCTCATTCAGCTTCTTCATAAGGTTTAATACAGTGATTTGCCACAAGTAGGAATAAGGATTACAGGTTTCCCCCACTTGGTAGATTGTCTTTTGTAAAGCAATGATTCTAAGAGTTATGTCAGGTAATAAACTTACCATGGCCCTGCAATGGAGTGGTTCAGACAGAAAATCAACTGCAATCCCTCAGAGTGAGTGAGAGATTATATACAGGATTTGAGAGATATGACACCTTTGTATATAGGAAGAACATTACTGGAATGCAGTGTTTAGCTCTAGTATCAGGTACCTGAAAACCTGATTGACAAACAAGAAAGTCTGCAGAAATGAGGAGATAAAAAAAAAAAGGATTATGACCAAAAATGCTTCACTAAACACTCTTTTAAACGAAAAAAATGTCCAAAGATGTCTTTCAAATGATCTACAAGTTGTTCATGAGAGAAAAAAGATATAATTTAACAGCACTTTTGAATTATCATCTGACATAATCCATAGAGACTGGAATCTGAGGGCAGATTGCAATAAACCAAACAATTTAACATCAGCAGTAATCAATCATTAGAACAGTTTACCTAGAGGTGTGATGGATTAGCTATCATTTGACGTATTTACTACCAAGTGTAAAGTTATCCATCTACAAACAAAAAAGAGAGGTCACTCAGAGTGTGCAGGTCAAACACACAGGATAGGGACCCTACCCTGACATGGGATTGCAGGACTTTTAGAGATCCTCGTGGATTATATGCAGAACATGAGATCCTTACAAAAAATGCTACACTCAAGAGAGCTAGCATGATCATCAACTGTAAAAATAGGACATTAAACAGAAAAATGGACCCATTGCCTATTTGTCACTATTGCCACAATGTGACACCGGAGTGATTTATCAACATAGAAAATTAGTGAGAGTTCAGAGGAGGCAGGTGGAAATTGTGAGTCACATTCAACTCTTACCCATTCCAAAAATAAATTATGCTGCTTTGCACTGAGTTTAAATAAGAATTAAAAATATTCAGTGTTGATTTCCAGGAGTTCTCCATTACTGGGATAGTAGTTTTGGATCTTATTTTCAATCAAATACATGTTTCTCTTCAATGAGGAATGTCTTTGTTCATACAAAAATTAATATTGGGAAAATACATGTCCTGAATTATAAAATATGCCAAACTAAATATCTGTGAGGATCAAGACTATGTTTTCCAAAATAATAGCCCTTTGATAGTGAGTGATGCATATGACCACCCACATGGGGAAATTCTATATCCAGGTTGTCAGATACAACAGTCTTTTGGCATTCTTGGCTTTGAAAACAAAGCTTTCTTAGGAAAAAAAAAAAAAAAAAAAGGGAAGGTTTCTTAATTATTTGTTGAAAAAAACTATCACAGAATCTACATAATTAAATGAAAAGCTTTTGTCAAAACTCATGAAATAAGGCTTTTCTTAAATAAGAGTCAAAAATGTGTCTCTTCAAATCATTAGGTTTCTCTAGGTATTCAGCCACAAAAACGGAAAATAGATAGTTGTTTCTTCCCTCATTTAAAAACGTTTTTAGGAAATAAACTTTTTTTTTTCTATTAAATAAAGAAAGCCATTGTCATTGAAAAGTCAGCCTTTGCTCATGGGACATTTAAAAAAGAGTTTCTTTGCTAAATTTCTTTCATTAAAAAATAAGATTAGTTCCACTTGCAAAATTGCTTAACAAGAGTATTTTGTACTGTAAGGTAATCCATAACACATTTATTCTACCTACACTGTGAGCCACTGGGAGGAAGTGAGCCCTGGCCCCAAATCTGCCTGTGTCCTCAGCCAGACACATTGGTGTGCCTGCAGTATTCAGTCCATCCTCTTAGGGGACTTCACACCATTTGTGTGTGTGCATGTAACCCATTTGGGGCTGGTTAGGGCAGTGAAGACCACTTGGTGCTCTCAGGGTCCCAATCCTTTCAACTCCTCACTAAACGTGCCAAAAAGAAAGGAAATAAGGAGCTGAATTAATTTTGTGCTGAAGAATATTTGATACATTATAAGCTTTGCCTTATTTAACATGAAATTATTTCCAGGTTTGAATGTAAACATTCATTACCTTATTTATATCCCTGGATAAACTTCCCTTTCCCTTCCTTTCCCTTTCCTTTCCTTTCCTTTCCTTTCCTTTCCTTTCCTTTCCTTTCCTTTCCTTTCCTTTCCTTTCCTTTCCTTTCCTTCCCTTGCCTTTCCTT
>VZRH01002609.1:714939-760838 GCA_013397555.1 Urocynchramus pylzowi
TCCTTTCCTTGACTTTCCTCTCCTTTCCTTTCCTTTCCTTTCCTTTCCTTTCCTTTCCTTTCCTTTCCTTTCCTTTCCTTTCCTTTCCTTTCCTTACCTTACCTTACCTTACCTATCTCGAATGTGGAGGTTTAAAAGGTACTTGCTGTTACCTAGATCAAGATTGAGATGATCTACCAAAAAAAAAAAAAAAAACCAGATTTGGAGGAAAGCCAGTTCAGGAATATTTTAATACATGGCCAAAATATGACTACGGGAAAATACATTTTTATGTTTGATACGGGGTTAAAGTCTCATTTCACTTATGAAATTAATGAGTATATATTAAGTATACAATGAGACTGAAATTGCTACTGCATTGCTAAGGATAATAACAAAATGTTGCTAGAATAAGAACAAATTTATGGAGATTCCTTTTTTCCCCTGATTATACACTGTTAGAGAAAATGGATTAGAACAAATGTCAGTATAATGGAGCAGATATAGTTAAAGTAGTTTTTTAATATATTTTGCCACCAACTTCTTTAGAAAGAATAAGAAGGTAAAGATACTAAAATTAATTAATACATATATGGAAATAAATGCCAAGCTCTTGCCGAGTCTTAGTAACAAATAATAGAGGCATTATTTGTTATTTGCAAGGTAGAAACAAGAGTTCCTTTTCCCTTTCAAAATATAACAGAATACATTTTGAGGTATTGTTTTTAAAATCAAACACAAAAACATATCCAGAACTACCAGTTTCACTGAGAGGAAATTCTTGAAGAGGTTCTCTGATTTCTTGGTGCTCACCGTAGAATTGGGAAGTTTCAGGTACTCTTAATAGCTGCTAAAAGCTGTTAATGGATAATGAATTTAATAGTGCAGCCATTTTGCTTATGTACCTACATTAACAGCTTCAAAAAATCTGATTTTAACTGCAGACATTTTAAATTGTAACTTTGACCTATATCTCACAGATACAGCAATTTCAATCAAGGCAGGGAGTCTCATGATTGTCTGGACTGTTTGTCTGTTCACCAGTGAGCCTTATATAGGCAAAATACCTGTAGTAATTAAAATAAATTGTCTTTGGGCTTGTTTTTTTATCCCCTTTTTGTTTTTAAATACATGTGCATATCTGAGGGCTGCCAAAGTGATCAACATATAATAGCAGAACAAAACCAAAGCACTTTAAACCCTTTACATGAAGTTTTTACATGAAGTTTTTAATAAGACTTCTGATATGATAACGAAAAGACATTTATTAAATCTACTTAACATCATCTCTGAAACAATTAATTGTTCCAAGTTTATTTAGAAAATTATGCAATGAGTGAACAAGTACTTGTCAAATCACTTTGTAATTAAATTCATGCATTTGTTCCTGTTTTAAAAATGGCCACATATTCCATCTGCCCATGCAAAATGCTTAAGTATTTTCAGCCAACTTCCCTGAGTAAAGCTGTACACTGTTACAAGGAACACAGCTGCAAAGTATTGTAATCAAGGGCAAGAAATCACCTTTCTTTGTTCAATTTCTTTTATTAAGAGAATTTCAGAAGGAGAAAGGTTTGGATTATAGACTCTTTTTACAAAAGAATTGTTAGTATTTTCTGGAGCTGGCTGAAACTGGTGTGTCACCTGTTTTGAATGCAATAACTGAAATTTTTTTCCAAGCCTTTTTTTAAAAGGGAAGCTGATCAGGGAGGGAGAAAAAGACTTTGTGCAAGCCACTTTGTACTGAAATATTCTCATGATTGTGCACACATCTTCAAGGATTCAGGTAGTTCTGCCTAAAACTGGAAACCCTGAACAAAAATTCTTATTGAAGACCATGGTGACTCTTATCTCTTTCTCTGGCTTTGGTATTTGCTGTTGCAAAAATGAGATGCAGTTTTGGCATTTGGTGCAGTTGGAAGAACTCCCCAGAAACTATCTTTCTGTAAGAGCCCTCACTTCATTTGCAGTTCTTCAGTTAATACCACAAAAGTTAAAAAAAGCACAGAAACTTCAGCTGCCTGTTAAAACCTTCAGGACTCCTATCTGGCAGAGAAACTGTATGAGCTGCTCCCTCAGATCAGAACAGGCAGAGCTGATCTTCTGGTTACTTGCAGGGTATCCTCTGGAGAAAACTAAAAATCAAAGAACCAACAAAAAACATGAAAAGGAATCTGAAAAAAAAAAAATATCTTAATGTGGTGGCAAATGAACCCTGGGTGCTGTGGGTAAGAATGCAAAATCATTACAGAAAGCTCTGAACACCCTGGTGAGTCACCAAGGGCTCTCAGCCATGCAGGCAGAAGTGCTGAGCTGAAATGATTCCAGATGCTGCTCTGGATTTCCAATGGTAATTTTTCACCCTGGGGAAAATCATTAAAAATTTTTCCCCAGATCTGCTTTTTGCATATCAACCCAGTTGTACTAAAACTCTCAGTTCAGCATTTCTTGGTGCAAAACAGGGTTATGGCAAAGCAGAGTAGATCCACACAACCACAGTACTACTTAGGTTGGACAGCAACTGTGGAGATCATCCAGTCCCATTCCCACTGCTCAGAGTAGAAGCTGCCAGAGAAGGTTGCCTAAGACCTTTCCCAGTCAGGCTTTGAATATCTCCAAGGAGAGAAACTCTGCAATCTCTCTTGACAGCCTGCTCTAACATTCTGCCACCCCCACCGCAAAAGACTCCATCAGAGCTGTTGAAGTCAACAGTCAACAATCAAAAGAACCTTAAGAGTGAACCAGCTGAAGAGTTAGAAGATATCTTCTGATTGACCTTCTGATTCACAGCGAACTGATTCACTCTCCAAGCTCCAACAGAGCTTAATACAGATATGAATTTGTCTCTGTAAAAAAAAAAAAAAAAACAACCATGAAACTATCCAGCTGTTCTCTTCATGGCAACACTTAGATGCCTCTACAGTATCTTTTCTGTTCATGATTCCAGAATTATATTGCAGACAAGCAGGTTCAGTGCCCCAAGATTTAGCTTTCTGAGGTTATCGCTTGAAATTTTTAAGATATAGAGCTGGAAGAACCTAAAGCAATCTAGTGATTTTTTTTTTGTTTGATACTAAATCATTTATATTCAATTTATTTTCATGAGCATTTTAAAATAGCACATAACAAAAGCATAGAACTACATAAAGCAAATATATGCCCACATACTCTTTTTTTCATAAGTAACCTACAACAAATATTTCTGATTATATTTCATTGGCCAAGCATACTGGAAGCTTTTCTCTCACTGGAACAACTGTTCTGTGGATTTCAATACTTGTTGATGGGCCATAAGGCAATTTCTCAGGTACAAACTATTAGGTTGACAAATTGTTGACAAAAAGACTGTGAGATGTAGGGTGGCAGACTGCAGAGGGCACAACAGAATGAGAAACAGACAGGCAGTATAACCTGCCAACTGGCAAGTTTCTGAAGTGTGAAGGTTGGTCTCACACTCATTCTAACACTCGGTGCTGCAAATTCAAATACTTAGCCCTGAGGTCAGCATTTGCCAAGAGTAGGAGTTAGCCTTCCAGTTCAGATTCACAGTAGTAATAGTAGTATAAGGAGGTGGAACAGACAAAAGAGATGCATGAACCACCACTATTAAGAGAAATAATGACGGAGATCCAGAAATACATAACAAACACCAAAGTAAAAAAAGGATGAAGGCCTTTGTGAGACATTGCATCAGCCTCAACCCTCTAACTATATTAAGCAAAAGAGGGAAACCAGTGATGGAAAATGTAGACCTTTTTTTAATAGAATCATAATGTGCTGCAGAATTATAATAATCTGATATATTTGATACAAAATTGCATGAGATAAAATGCACAATGGATAAAAAGTACCTGTTTAGTAAAATGGCAATGATTTAAGAAATCAGCTATTAATTTTTGTGGGCCTATTTCCAAGTTCATTAGAGCTGATGAGATTTCAGTCATTAGTACAGCAAGCACTGTTAGATCTAGTCCTGGATTGGGGTTATATTGGCTATTGCATTAGATAAGGATGTTCAGGTTAAATGTGAAATCAATTAGGAGCAAATTTATTCCCTTAATCAAACACATGTCCAATAATCACCTGTACGTTAAAAGAGAAGGTAATCAATCAGTAATGGCCATATTTTTTTTTCCCCCCAGTTAAATTATGCCAATTTATAGCACCTTCGGAGCTAGCTCAGAACATTTTGTTGGAACCTGTGAAGCCCTGAGTTAAGCAACACTCAAAAATCATAAATTATTGGAAATTAACCACTTGTCCTTAGAAGTTTAAGCAGAGAAATTTCCTAATCCAGGTAAATTTTTATTTAAGAAGATTGAGATACTAATTTCTAAGGTAAAATCAAAGGATACTATAACAGGAAATTCTTCTGGACATGAAGTCCAGAAGCTTTAGTTCATGCTTTGCACCATGCCAAAACATATTTCTCTGTAGTCTTGTCACTTCTGAATCATGGGTATATATAGCCAGTTCAATTCTGAGCTCCAAAGGAGGAGTTTTTTAAGTCAACATGCTCATTAGCTCAAAAGTTAAATGTTTAAAGTTTACATAGGTTTGATATTTTAGAACATCATCTAAACACATGTGAATATCAATTAATAGGACCAAAAGTACCACACATTTTCTCTTACTGTAACAGAACTAATTTGCACTCAGGCTAGTAAAAAAAAAGATATCTCCTAATGAAAAATTGGAAGGGAAATGCATATTCAAAATACAGGCAAAATTCTGTCATCCAAGAATACCACTGAGTATGTTTACAGGCTGTATGTTATGTTTACTGGATATGTCTACTCAGAAGTCCAAGTTTGTCCAGTTTGGTGAGTGCCTGTCAGATTCCAAAAGCTGGGGGATTTTTATTTTGCATTTGTTCTTATTAGAAACTCCAACTTTTTTCTGTTCAGGGCATTGAAATACCATTTCCAGGCCAATTTTACTCCTACATGGAAGAACAGAAATCAAAGCCCACTAACTCTACTAAAAATTGGCTTATCAGAAGAAGGCGCTCCTTGCAAAAACTGTGTGGCTAATTGTCTAATCTCTTATGTCTGCACTATTTTCTTCTCATGGTGCAAACCAGAGAATAACAAGCAAAACTGGAAACAAGGGCTATTCAAATATCTCATTTGTAGAAGGAGAATCACAAGGTAATGTAAGATTTCTATTGTCAAAGTGTTTTCAGGGGGAAAGTCTGATAGCTAAAGTAAACCCCTTCAGGAAGAGCACAGGGGAGGGAAGGTTAAACAAAGGTGAATTCTCTGTTGACATCTAGTTGAGTGAAGAAGAGACAAATAGAAGGTGTCACTCACCAGGCCTGAAGCAAACTTGATTTAGATATGCTGTGCTATTATGTGAGAGGCATTTCTGTTTAAGAGTCATATTGTAGACTAGTGCATAGACATTATGGTCAACCAATGCCCTAAATGTGACTGAGGTAATGGGTAAGTGTAATAAAAGTTGAAGATTAAGGTGCAAAAGTTAGCACCTAGAAGAGAGTAGAAAAAAGGGTCAGGGATTTGTGCCAAGGTCTCTTGCAAGATCTGAGAAGCATTTCTTTACAGGAATTCTATAATTGGAGAGGCAGGAGAAGAAACTACTTATGAGCATAATTTGAGATGAAAAACTGCTTAGTGTCAGTGCTGTCTGCACATTTCCAAGGGCCAAAATACCAAAAGTAGAGTTGCAAGGGTTTATTAATGTATCTGAGAGTAAAGAATGGCAGGAGGCACAACTAGTTAGCATCAGAGGTACTGCACTGTGTCCCTAGCAGGAACAGCTAGTGGAAAAATAGCCCCGAATTAATCAGATCTATCTTCTCAGGAAATTGTGATAAAGTCAAAACGTGAGAGGAGATTAAGACAGGAGTAGAAAAGTAATTTGTTCAGCCTTGTAGTTGTCTCTTCAAGAAACAGACTATTGTAGTAGTTATAAAGAGAAAAAAAAACCAACTTACTAAAGTGTATCTATAGAGTTTCTATTATTTTTAGGAAAGCAATCACCTGTTAAGCTCTATGGTTTATGTTTGATAGTAGGAGAAAATGACCTCATTGACCACCAGGCAACAAAGTCCAGTGGTGAGGATGAACTGGTGCTTTGCTACAATTCTGTTAAACCAAGCATAGACTATGCATTGCCCCTTATCAAGTTTTGGGAGACAAGCATCTCCTAAGCCTCAGTTTTTGAGTTTTCTACTTTTAATATCCAGAAGTAACAACAAAAATAGGGGGTTTCCTCTTTCTTTTGTCATGCTCCTTGACAACTCACCATGCAGTTCAAAAAGACAGACTGAGTTGATTTTTCAAATAAAAAGAGTTGCCTTCTCTCCTCTGCCCTTCTCTTTAATTGCATGATCCTGCTCTTTTCTGCAGCTGCACTAGATCTACTGAACAGATTCTTTGCTGATTCAATTTTGTTCATTAAGCCAACAGAAAAAATATTCCATTCTTTCTGCTTGGTTTTTTTTCTGCCAGTCCATTGACCTGAATTGGCTTGTCAAAGGGTCAGGCAGTGCCAGAGCACCATGAAGTAGCAGGAGTGCACAGCTGGGAACAAGAAAACAACCCTTTTACCAGGAAAAAGACATTAGAAAAGCTTAACCATCTCCTCACACAGCACACACACACACACAAAGCTCATAAGCAGGAACAACCTGCAGTAAACCAGTACTGATCTTAGCTAGAACATGTCAGCTCACTAATTTCAATATTTCTGGAGCTGATCAGCAGCACTTAAACTGTCCATACAGCAGCAGAGGGTCATCTCTTAAGTCATCTCAGTGTCAGTTACCTTTGTAGATGAGGCAAAACCCCAATAAGTAAATAAGTAAAGGGAGAAAGAAAAATCCTGTACATCAGCTAAGCTTTGCTGACCACCCATGTGTATGATCTAAAACTTCAAGTTAATTCAAGCTGGCTTAGTCTTCTGTTACTGAGACAGTATTTGCATTTGTTGGGGCTTAGGTCACACACAGGGACAATTACCATAAACTTGCTGGCACACAACTTTGCTTGTGTGTCCAAACCCTTAGAATTAGTTGGTTTTTTGGTTTTGTACTATTTGCTCACCTTCTTTCTCTGCTCCATTTTTAATTTTTATGTTTCCTGAGAATGTTTCTCTGCTACCCATTAGCTTCTTTGCTGATCTTTGAATGCAGAATGCCATATTAAACCTGACATACATGTACATTTGAAGGGACCATGACATAAAGTATTCCAAGTAAAGGTGGGCAAATATTTTCAGTAGGTACTTTTTCCAAAAATAAGCCTAGCTTACTGTTAGGCAATACACTTATATTCATCACTACTTTCATCTGATCGAAACAGCAATTTAAACTGTAAAAAGCATATCTAAATAAACATGGAGCAGATCCCAAAAATAAGATTATAGTTTTCTCCTATGGAGGTATCAATGCAACAGTGAACATGATTCTAACCATTCAAACCATATGAGTGTTTTCAAGCTAGTATAACACTATTGGAAAAAAAAAAACCTAGCTGATTTGCATCAAGCTGAGAGAAAAAAGGTCAGGGAAAATTGTGGATACTGTAAAAGTCACTAGCTATTTTAATTGTTTAAATGAGAGACCTTAAACAAGAGGAAAAATATACTGGATGGATAATTGTATGTGTATGCAAGAGATTAAAGTAATTAAATAAAAAAGTTCTGTTTTTCCAGTAATCAAACTATAAAAGAATGGATGGTTCCATGAAGTACAGCTTTCAAAATAACATGAGGAGGCTTATGTTACTTTCACTGGTCAGCTGCAACTGAAATCTAGATGTGGGAATCAGTTATCTGGGGATGGTGATTTTGACATCAAGAATTAATTAATAAAGATTTTGTTTGGAATAACCATTTTTTGTAAGCAGATAATAAGGAAGAAAATATTTCTGATTTCTGTTAGATATGCATCTTGTAGTTCCCTAGGCCTTATTTAGCTGTGGCATAATACGAAACACCAATGCCTGTAATAGGGCCCAAGGCTAAGGAATGGGTACATTCTACCTTTCACAACCAGTGAAATTATTCTAAAGTGAGATTCTATCTCCTTCCTTAGTTTTACTCTTCATTACAAACAATAATTTGTTAATAATTTTGCACAGTTTTGCAGCACTTGAAAAACTGTCATATGCTGTACAGAAAATATAAAAATACACAGAAACAAGGTCAAAACCCCAGAGCTTGTTACTCAACTACAAAACAGACCCAAGCAGGAACTACAAATAACAGCACAGGATTACAAAATGATAACAGCATGCTTCCTCACAAGTGACAAGGAGGCTGATCCAAACCAGGGCTCCAGACACCATGATGTAAAGCCTGATGGTGCCTGCTACATTTCCTCCAGCTGCAAAGTAGAGCAATAGGTTTTCTTTTCCACTAGGTGATCAGCCGCAGGTGCCAACATGCCTATCCTTTGACTAACAGCCAGATAGACACAAAGGCTTTTTCACTTGTGCCATGCAGCTTTCTCACTTCCAAACAATGTCTCCTGCTCATTCTGTTTGTTACTCTTTTTATGCTTTCTCACTGCTGTGATAGCCAGGTTGATAAAGACAAGCAGCTGAGATGCTTTGCTTTTCTGTTAGTAATTTATTCCATCTCTCCCTTCTTTACCAGATTGTGAGTATAGACTGCAGGAAAATTGTTCTTGCATGGTATCCCCTCCAAAGCTTCATCTTTGCTGAAGGCCACTCCTCATCAGTGAGAAAACACACAGCACAGAACATCCTGAGTAACACTTTTGTTTAGTGGCGGAAATATTTATTAAAAACAAAACAAATCCTGCTCAAAATACCTAGAAATGTAATGTATTTTCCTTTAATAACAGAGCAATATAGAGCTGTAGACAGGGTGTAGAAGAGGGGGAAAATCACAGGCATTTCAGTTTCAAATGATAAGCAGAAATGTGCAGGTGTTGTACATTAGATGACCTTCCCTATGTGGGTCACCATTCATCAGTACTCTGTTAGCAGCCTTACCTAGGGCAGCTTGATGTGTCTCATTTCTCATGTCTCCATACAGGAATGATTACAATTCTTAAGTATGTTTAGGTTGGCTTACAGGCTGCTGAGCAGAAAAATAAATTTACAAATATTTGAGAGGTGTAAAAGCCATCAAATGAGAAGAATTACAGTAGTAGGACTAAATTAAATTAAATTAATATTAAAGAAATGCAGAATATAAAGTCAAATCTACCTAGCAGTTGTAATAGTTTCTCACTCAACAGTATTTCTGGTTCCTTTGTGATTTTCTCAAGAAAAAGGTTGAAGTATGGATACATTTGTTCTTCATTCCAGGCATAGCATATAAAGAGGTTATGGTGACATGACAATTGTGCTTGTGTATGCATGCCTGTGACTCAGACCTCTTTCATCTTGACAACAGAAGCTGTTAAGTGACCTATAACTGATACTGCTGATTTAGAACATCCTTTAGCTTGGGCTTGCTTCTGTAGTTTTTATACAACAGAGGAATCGGGGTTCTGCTGCTGCCTGGAAATATTTATGACCTACACAGCAAATATCTCTTCTGTGAGACAGATGACTTTGCAGAATGTCAAAGAATTGTGAGCAGCTGGAAAAATAGTATTCCCACCACAAAAGTATATTACTAGTTAATGAATATGAAATTAAATTATTTTTATATTCTAAAAACCATAATTTAGGATTTTTATGTGGACAAAGTTTGAATTCACTTGGACTTCTGGTTAAGTTTTGGACTTAACTCTCCAATATGAAAAGAAGTAAACCAGTTCCACTTCAGTTTATTGTAGTCTTCAGGTCTGTTGAGGAAGTTAAAAAAATTCTGAATTAAATTAACAGTTACTCACAACTGAAATTCATCTCAGAATTTGAACTAATGCAGATATAATAAAAATTAAACTTCGCCCTTGCTGCAGATGTGACAGCAGCAGGACCCGAAGGTGTCCTGGCTCTTCCACCCAAAGGAATAGAAGGTTGCCTCTTAAACAGAAGTCTGTTGGCTTTTACAATGTGTAAGGTACACAAATGCAGGACGAAATCATTACACTGCAGTATTTATCAGAAAGAAATTAACAGAAACACAAGCAGTCTTGGGTTTTTTTTTTTTACTTTCTTTAGCTACTGCAATATTCTGAAAAAAAATTCAAAATGCAGCTGAGCTTGGGACACTGAGGCAATTTGAAACATTACTAAGCAGAGGTAGGATTTTTTATTATTTTTTAAAATTTCCTATTCTTTCTCTCTGGTATATATGGTGTTCAGCAGGTGTGGTTCTGCAGCAGTATGTCTGCCCCACCCCGAGGGACTTCTCAGACATGACACTGGATTCCAACCCAACAGACTGAAAAGTGCCATTGTTTGTCTTTAAGTGCCCTGCCTGGCAGCATTAATGTTTCACCACAGATCTCTGTCCTTCTGTCCCAGCAGCTATAATGCTTCCTTCCCATTCCCTGGTAAAAACAAACAAACAAACACACCACAACATAACAACAACAACAGCAACACAAAACCCAATACAATTCTGAAGGGGGAACGACTGGAAACTGCTGGCTTATACTATCGAGTCTGACATATTGTCTGACAAATCCAACAGGCTGGGTACAATCCACAGGAAATGTGTACTTTGTGTCTATTTCTGTAAATAGAAATGATCTACCTTTGGGTAGAAAGCTATTAAAAATTAGGAAGAGCATAAATTGCATCTGAAATTATTTGCAAAGCTCTGTGCTGGGATCAGGAGAATTAAGTTTCCAGATTTGGTAAATGCTTCCTGGATATTTTTGAGCAAGTTATTTATCAATATTTTCCTCATCTTCCTGAAGAAAGTTTCTAGCCTTTTTCTCACCCTAGTTGGAGCTTGGGCTCAGGTGTGTTTAGGAGAAGTCTGAGATCAGCCAGCGCCTCAGGTGAATGCTCTGCTGGTGACATTAGTGATACTGACCATGAAAACCAGAATGATTTCTGTTTAGTGGGTTCATGGAATAAATCTATATACAGTTAGCAGATGTTCAGACAACAGCTGAGTATTCATGAGTATATTTGTAAATCTTGACACTTTGAGGAATTTGTAATGAATTATTGTCACTGCCTTCCTATTCGCTATAGTCAGATTGCCAGTCATCTTACTGTCTGCAAAGTTTGACAGCCTTCAGAAAGAAAAAAAAAATCAGACATTCACAGAAGTAAAAAGTTGAGGTGAACAGTTCAGAAACAAATTGCAATCTGGCCAATTTTCTAAGTCTGAAAAGTCTAAAAGACTTAGCAAATACAAATACCAAATACATTCTCAGCTTATGGAAATAGTTTAGAAACTATTCCAGAGGAAAAAAAATGAAAAGCTGAAATTTCAATTTTTTTTTGGTTTGACGACTATACTTTGAGCAACTCTTACTATAAGTAATCACAGATGTCTCAGGAAAAAAAAAAGTCACTCATGTTGTGGGTTTTTTATTGTTTTAATTTCTTTCTTTTAAAACAGATTGAGAAATGCCAATTTGTCTATGGATAATTACACAGCTTGACCTTGGGTTCTGACTTTTGATGATGATTGGTCTTGAACAAGTCATTTAACTCATTACTTTATCCAAATAGCAGAGCCTATTCCACCCCAAGGTGCTCAAGCGAAATCTGTAGAGGGCTTGGAAGTCGTCAGAAGTAAAAACAAGGGATAAGAGTTACAAGTCACAACAGTGGAAATTCCAATTACATGTCAGAAAAAAAAAAATTATATGAGAGTGGTTGAGCACTGCATGCCAAGAGAAGTTTCAAAATCTCTGCTCTTGGAGATTTTCAATACTTACTTGGAAAACTATTGAGCAATCCAGCCTAACTGTGAAGCTAGCCCCACTTTGAGCAAGAGGCTGGATTTCACGTCCTCCAGAGTGTCTCCTCCTACTTAAATTTCTGATGTTTAGAAATTTAGCATTGTAATGAGGGGTTTTTTGTGTTGTTGACTTTCCAGTGTCTGAAAACAAGATGGACTAATTGATATGCAAGGACTCAGAAGTGCCCTAGCATCTGTACAGGATGACAATAAAGGAAATATGAATCTAGGTGCTTGCTGAATGCCAAAAGAAGCAGCAGGCTTTGCATACACCCAGTTTTCCACGTTGTTAGGTACAGCTGTGAATTCTTTTTAAAAATCTAGAGAAAAGCATGCATCCTTCAGACACCAGTGTAATAGCCGTTGGCTTTCACCAGAAAGAGACAATAAAGAGACAGAGAACTTAAGGAACATTTTAATTAATTTTTGAGAGTTGGATGAGTTTGTATCAAAAGGTCAGGAAGATAGTTGTGGCCAAAGTAAGTAGGTATTGCCCAGAAAAAAACATAGACTCCTATTACTCACTCCTGCTGTTCACACAGTTCTTTTCAGCATTGTCTCTGCTGGGTAAAAAAAAAAGCTTTCCATCAAACAGGAAACAGACTAAAAATGCATATCTAATTTACCTGCAGCTTGACATGTGTAACAAACCACTCAGAGTTGAGGTACAGTGTTGCATTTTTTTCAGGAGTCTACAGTTGAGGCTGTAGTCACTAAAGACTGCATGTGGCTTTTGCCAGGAATTTTAGAACAGAATAGAATAGAATAGAATAGAATAGAATAGAATAGAATAGAATAGAATAGAATAGAATAGAATAGAATAGAATAGAATAGAACAGTTGGAAGGTACTCACAATTATCATCTAGTCCAACTGCTTGACTACTTCATGGCTGACCATTAGTTAAACCATGTTGTAAAAGGCCTTACACAAATGCCTCTTAAACACTGACAGACTCAGGGCACCAATCACCTATCTAGGAAGCCCATTCCACTGTTTCCCCACCATTGCAATAAAGAAATGCTTCATAATGGCAAGCCTGAATATAGACTGGGGCAGATCTGCACCAATCCCACTTGTCCTGTCACTGGATACCAGGGAGAAGAGCCCAGTGCCTCCCCAAAACCTTCCCCTAAACCCACCAAGTGGACCAGGGCATTACATGAAGTCCAGACCTGCACACAGCACTCCAGCACGGATGCTGAATACAGAGGGACAATCATCCCTTTTGACAGGCTGGTGATGCTGTGTTTGATGCGTCCCAGGGTGCAGTTTGCCCTCTTGGCTGTCAGGACACACTGGTGATTCATCTCCACATCTTGCTCCTGGGCATGAACACAGCCCTGCTGAGAGAAAAGTTGGCTCTGTGCCCTGCAAGGCCAATTGTCTGACACTGCCTCTGGGAAGGCTGAGAAGTTGTAAGCCATGACTAGCCCTCTTCTCAGACCGACTTGCTGAATAACAGGAATTGCTTCATTGTGTGAGTTGTGATACACAATACTCTGGCAAGGTCTCGTCTGATTTACAGTCATCTCAGACAGACAGAAAAGAGATTTAAGGTGGCAGACAGGCCTAAAAACAGTTTACTGGAAACAGAATCCCAGAGAGGAAAAAAGATCCAACCCAGACAACAATAAATCATCAACCTGTGGAGTCACCATCCCTGGAATTGTTCAAGAAGTTACTGGATGTAGCACTTAGCATAGTGGTTTAATTGACATGGAGGTGTTCAGTAAAAGGTTTGACTTGATGATCTTGGAAGTATTTTCCAATATTAATGGTGATATGTTTCTGTTCTATAAATTGCAATTTGATCTTCATGCACTTCTCTCATACAGAATAGTTATTTACATTAAGGTGTCTCTGCGAAAGAGAAAAAGAGACCATTAGGAAATATGACAGGAAGGACTCCTAATCCCACCCCCTATATAAGTACTGAATAAGAACTTTGGTACATTGACTATTAAGGCATTATTTTCTTTAATATCTCATATAAATGCCCAATATCAGGCAGGATGAACTAATCAACCCCAGCCATCCTCCAAATACTCTCATTATTCTCTCCCTCACATCCTTAGAACACAATTTCTGAAGGCAGCCTGCTTGGGATGGTCCTGACTTCTCCCAGTGCTGCAGCCCTTCTTCAACAGTGAAACTAAAGAATCTTCTTATGTACTACCCATAGCTGAGATCCCTTCATCCTGGAGGAAATGCAACTAACAGAGCAAGATATGTTTCTGCCTCTCAGCTCACTGTTAGCCTTGAGGTGCAGACTATTTCTACTAAACTCAATGGAGCTAGAACTGATTAGCACCAAAGTGAGGGATTTTAAAATCAACGGCTTTGCAAAGGAGCAAGGGTGGTCAGCTCATCTATTAAATATCTTTACAAGGCAATAGATTTTCCTATTGTGAAGTGATCTTAAGCACAGCCTAGAATTACAACCTTCTGAGCCTTAGAAGTTCCAGAAGACCTGTGTATATTTTTTCTTAAGTATTTTTCAGAAATAGCAAGACCATTTTCGGCATTGGTTTCTATCACATATCATGCTTAGGATAGTTTAAGTAGGAAATTCCAAGTACTTGTTCTCTTTTACCTCCATGTTAAACCAAAACCAAATATTTCTAATAATTTCATTTACAGTTTCTAAAGTAAAGTTTAAAATATTATTATGGATACTGACTTCAACCTGACCTTTATTCTTAGCATTAAAAATAGAAAGTTAGAATATGACTTCACCCTTTGGAAAAACAGATATTCCAGAAAATTGAGCACAGGAAATTATTTAGACTTTTGTGTCAACAGCATTTTTACTGGAGGATGATGAGAACATGACGAGTGTCACTGTTTCAAACAGCTTTCATCATTAATATTCTCAGATAGGTTTCATGAGGTCATTTATGAGAAATAAATTCAAGATGCATTAACCCAGAAAAGATTACTGTAAAAGTATATGGTACATGTTTCTTTTTAAAGCAGAAAATATTTTCTTTATAAGTGGGTTTCTTTGAATTTGTGAGGTCCCAAGTTTAGCTAATAAATGTGACAAAATTCCAGTATGGTCTTGTCATGGTTTGACACTGCCCCAACACCAGGCTTCCCCAAGAGTCACTCATTCACCCTCCCCTGCCACAGCTGGGTAGAGGAGACAAAAAAAAAAAAAATGAAGGGTTCATGAGTTGAGATAAGGACCAAGAGAAAACATTTCAAGGGCAAATAGGCTCAACATGAGGTTGCAAAGTGAATTTATTACTAACAGAATCAGAGGAGGATAATGAGAATTAAAATAAGCCCTTAAAACACCACTCACCCCCCAGCCCCTCCCTCCTTGCCACCGACATCACAGGGAGACAGAGCGTCGGGGTTTTGGTCAGTTCATCACCGAGATTTTCTTCTGCTGCTCAGGGAGAGGAGTCCTTCCCCTGTGAGACTGTGGGGTCCCTCCCACGGGAGACAGTTCCCTGTGAACTTCTCCAGCATGGTCCACTCTCATGAGCAGCAGCCGAACCACAGCTGCTGCAACATGAACCCCCTGCCATGGGCAGACAGTCCTCCCAAAACCACTGTGATGTGGGTCACTCTTCCACGGGGTGCAGTCCTCCAAGGACAGGCTGCTCCAGCCTGGAAGCAGGGGCCCTGTCTCCATGGGTCTCCTACAGGGTCACAGCCTCCTCCAGGCATCCACCTGCTCCAGCGTGGGCACCTCCCCTACAGGCTGAGGGTGGATCTCTGCATTCCCTGTGGATCCCCATGGGCTGCAGGGGCACAGCTGCTTCACCATGGTTGTCTCCATGGCCTGCAGAGGAATCTCACCTCCAGCACCTGAAGCAGCTCCTCCCCCTCCTTCTGCACTGACCTTGGTGTCTCCACATTGTTTTTCCTCACATGTTCTCACCTCCTCCTCTTCTCTAACTAGAAGAAACACTGTGCAACTTTGTTTTGATTTTCGTCTTCAATATGTCATCACAGAGACATTACCAGCCTATCTAATTGGCCCAGTTTTGGCCAGCAGCATGTCCATCTTCAGAGCCATCAAGGATTGTCTCTCCTGGACATGGCTGAAGCTTCCAGCAGCTTCTCACCTGCTACCAAAAACCAGACCATGCAAAAACAATACAGGTCTAGAGTGCACACAAAATATTCAAGGCATTTTTATTTTATAAAAATAATTCCTATGGAACAAAAATATGCATATGGAATAAAATCTTTCAAAAGCATAAAAGAGAAGCACTGCATGCACAGGTTATATTTTTTTGAAAATGGAAAAGAACATGTTTTTCCTACAAAAACATTAGTTAGTAGCTGTCTTCATAGGACTTTTAAAACCTAGCAACTGGAATTGGCACTTGAAAAATTATGTTTATATATATAATTATAAAAATACATAGAAATGAGAGATACTGGACAGCATGAAAAATCTGGTGTATTATTTATTTATCAGCATTGACAGTTGGCTCCCAAGGGAAATGGATGTGCTTAATTAATTAGATGCAGAAAAAGAGGCACAAATTTGCATTCATCAATTGTTTTCAAGTGTTCTTCAGCATCATCAAAGCAAAACCTAGAAAGAAAGAACAAACAGTGTGAGGCTTTCTAATATTATATATGTGACTAGTTCCATTAATTCATCTTTAAAGTTAAAAAAAAATCAAACATATTTGCATCCAGCTAACAGGTTTTAATTGGTATACAAGAAATGGACTATTGATGTACTCTCAGCTTACTCGACTGTGTAATTTGTATGAAAAGCTAAGGTAATTTGTTCTGACACCATGATGCAGGGTGAGCATTTGTGAGACCAGTTTAAAAGACCTCAGTGTCACCCCAAGTGTCACACCTTCAAAACTAACATCTGTGAAAGTCAGTGAATTTTGTCTACTTGCTCTGAATTGAAAGAGGAGTAATATTGCACAGCTGTATGCACCTGTTAATGATTAAATCTTTGTCCATTAACTGCATGGAAAGAAACAAACTATGGCTTTGAATAATAATTTGTACGAAACGTGGAATATTTATGTAAAAATATTTAAGACAAAAAGAGGGATTTTTATATATATTAAGGAAGCTAAAGCCAGGAAATCAAGTTGTAAACAATAGAAACTAACAGAAAGACAGTGACAACCTATAGGTGTTAATTCTAGCTGTCCTTATTTGTCTTCTAATTGCCAATTAAAACTTTCACAATGTATTTAGCAGTCCCTCTCTCCATGTGTTTGAATTGAGGAACAGAAAACAAAATCCAGTTTTAAAAGCTAATGAAACAAAGTGAAATGGAGAAGACATCACAGTGGATGCTACAAAGGATTAGGGTTTTTCACTGAAACCAGAAAGAGATTTTTCTTAATTACTTTTAAGTGACCCCTCTTTCCTTCTCCTCCCCCACCTCCCTTTTTATTTTTTTCCTGGTACTCTTGTGCTGTCTGGAGCACTCAGGTTTTGCATAGAAACCACCTGTAGGCACCAGCTATCTCTGTCACTATTCACATGGTTCAAATTTCCTGGTATTATCCTTTTTGCTTCTCTCCTCTCCTACTCAGTCGTTCATGCACAACCTCCCTCTATTTTCTTTTTTTTTTTTTTTTTTTGTAAAAAAAACCCCAACAAGTCAACCTCTTGTCCCTTTCAATTTCCTCCTCTACCAAGAGCAAATCTGCAGGATTATAGGGGAGAATTTGAGAAGAAATTAGAGTAAACAATACTTTGGGGCCTATTTATGGAAAGGGAATAAGGAAGGAGGGAATGAATCAGCCCATATAAACTGAATCAGTTCCTCTTGCCTTTCTCAGCAGGCAGGTATAATAATGATTCATGAGCTCTTGGCCTAAGGGAGTCAGAGCAAAACTTGAATGCAGACATTAAAACCTGAAAAACCTACAGTTCTGTAAAATACCTATGGGAAATATTTTGTTAAGAGGTGTCTCAAAAGTCAGTGTAATTGCTTGAAGTTGGTGAATTGCTTGTAATTGCTTGCTTAAAGAGGAAATTGCCATCCTTTAAGAACCATCCTGAAAAGCTTAGATTTTTTTTTTTCAAAACAAAAATTCATATATAAACTAGACTTGGTTGTCATTTATTTTATTTAATCATGTATTCTGTAGTTCTCATTTCAGATTTTAGGTTTGAAGGAAATTTCCTGTTGTATTTATTACTTTCTTCAAACTCTGCTAAATGTTTGAGTACATCTATGCAATTTATTTTATGTTTTGAAGGTTCAGTTTAACACATAAGCAGTCTGTGATCTGTACTTAATTGAAATATATTGCACACCAAGATACATGGTAATTTGAAGCTAAATTAAATGAAAATACAGGCTCATACTAGAAAATCTAAATTAATTCCTTGATATAAGGAAGGATTCCCAGACTGGAGTAATTTTCTAAAGGAAAGTAGCCAGAAGAACAGCAAAAGGAACAAAAGACTCTTTTTTTTTTAATAAAAAAAGAAGAATAGAAAAAAAATTACCCAAAAACTTGAAGAAACCATCAAAACACTAAGTTCTTCAGAACACATTAACATTTAAAACAGCATTAGTATGTGGGGATTGGTAGGTAATAAATGTGATGTCAAATTGTAAAGTAATGTCTAGGGAGCAAGAAATCAACAAAGTAAAACTTCCATACCAAATAAAATGGTTGAAATTATAAGAATGTGTATAATTAGTAGATGTTATTGATAGTAGATGTCAAACTATGATATGATGAGGGGAAAAATAGCTTGGATACTGTAATGGAGAATCTCTTGTTGCAGGTGTGTTGAGAGTTCTTGGAAGAAATAATCCAATGAGCAACAGCAAGCCCTGAAATCTTGAAAGATTATTTTATTAAAAGTCTTTTCAAAAGTCTAATTGAATTAATTCCTGGTTGAAGGACAAAGCTAAATGTAGGAATCAATGACAGGTTTTGTCAATAGAAGTCCCAGTTAGACCCCAGTGGCATCTATGTCTGGATTTAGTTTTGATTATATTGGGGTAGAAAAAGAACAAATAGTGAAGTGACTAAGTTTATTTATTTATTATTCAGGGTGATAAAACTAAAAGTCATATGTGGAAATTTGCAGGAATATCTTATAGTATTGAGTGACTGGGCAACAATCTGACAGCCAAGACTGGATGGTGATAAATTCAAAATAATATAAAAGGAGTAAAACAAGCTTTGATAGAGAGTGACAAGCTCTACTCTTACTATTCCCATTCAAAAATGAGATTCTAATCATATTGAAAATATTTCTATGAAACAAACATATTAATAAATAAATATTAGGGGTTATCAGAAAGCAAACAGTGAAAGACAAAAGAAAACATCATTACCGTGCTTAAATCTATGACACAAATACATCATTCATATTAGATGTAACTATTAATCCTGTCCCTCTATTAAGACATGGGAAAGATTTAAAAAATACAGTAAAATATCAAAAATATTGTCAAACCCCACATGGCTTTTTGCAACACTAGGAAATACAAGGTTTGATCCTAAGGTAACTAATGATTGTGTTGTCATTTATCCAATAATGCCTCTTACTGCCAAAATGTTGAGCCTCAAATAAATTATTTCAGAATTATTTCATTCCAATTCATATAATTGTATCAGTGTAAGAACTTCTCATTCCTTGTATCATCTATCATTGAGGAAGAATGTTTAAAGGAAGGGTGGCAGAAATAAGTGTGAATTGAAAGTCCTACATCTTGTTTCATTTGGACAGGAGATTATCAGGGCCCTTTAATAGAGCAGATGCAGTTGGAAATTTTGAGCATTCAGTGCAATTTCTGAATGTAATTAGATATCTGATCCTGCTCTTACTATGCTGAAGATTGTCATGGGAAATGAGAAATAAAGCAAGGGAAAAATGATCTCCCTAAACAAGATTCTCAGACAGAATGGGAAGGCGTCATGAAAACAGACAGAAAGATCTCAAATGAAAGTCAGAGATTTTACGTTCAAGACTGCAAATCAATAGTGGATAGTTATGTGGGTACTTGATAGATCTTAATCTCCATCTCTTCAGATCTTTCTAACTTGAAAATTAGCTCTATTAAACTGCAAAAATCCCACAAAATCTAAACTGATGGAAGGATAACATGATTAAATCATTGATTAACCTGAATGCCTGCAGGAAATTGAGAAGGAAACTAGTGCTGAATGAAAAGAAACAAAACCCTTTAATTAGTGATCAAAGATAGAAATGTATCATGTGATTGCAATTTTGAGCCATGTATCTGCATGGAATTACTGCTCTAGTTCTTTGAGACTTAACTAGAGGATGCCCTATAAATACCTTCATAATCATACCCTTTTCAATAAGATTTTCAGCTGTTTTGTGTTGGTTGTGCCTGTGGATTTCAAACTCAGGAGTTCTCAGGGTGGAAAGTTTTAGAAAGATCATGGCTGATCAGCTGATATTTACACAGTTATTTTAAAATGTCATAGAATCATAGACTGCACCATTTTAAGACACTACATAAGTATAATCCATTCACTGCAGTATAATCCATTCATTTCTGGATCCTGTGATCATTCAGAATGTCCAGGCTGAATTAGGGAAAAAATAATGTCTTTTTTTCTGAGGCTTTCTGAACTTCTAAGAAAGAAGAAGAGAGTTAACAAGTGCAAAAAAAACAAAAAAAAAAAAAAAAAAAAAAAAAAAAAAAAAAAAAAAAAAAAAAAAAAACCACAAATACAGATATTTAATTCTTTCATAACAATGCAAAAGAAAATTCAACTGTATCTAGACATTTTTAAGAAACAAATCCTCATGAATATTTAAACTTTGTTTTTTAAAAGCAGAGGACATTTTCGTGGGTTGCAGACATCCAGGCCCTGGCAGCAGCGGTGGCTCCGTGAGGGGAGGCCGGGCTGCCCCAGCCGGACACAGCCGGTTCCAGCCGGATCCAGCCGCCCACCGCAGGGCGCGGCGGAGCCCCACACACGTGGTAGGAGTGGCACTGGGGAAAATATTTAAGAAATGGCAAAATCACCAGATGACAGAGAGAAGCAAGGGGGGAAAAAAGGAAGAAACAACTTTGGGAACACTAAGATGGGAGAAGAAGGAACTGCAGAAGATGTTCCATGTGCTGGAGCAGAGATCGCCCTGCAGCTCATGGAGAGACCATGGTGAAGGAGGTGTTTCCCAGAAGCCTGCAGAAGCACCCACATAGAGGCAGGGAAAAAGTGTGAGGGGAAGGAGCTGTAGAGCAGAGCTATTATGGTCTTAGCACAACCCTCATTCCCCATCCCCCTGCACCTCATTGAGGTACCTCCCTGTACCTCAAGGGAGGTAAAGGCCTTAGCAATGGAGTGAGATTGAGCCTTTTTCTTTTTCCTACAGGGGAAAAGAAAATGGTGGGATGGAGATGTTGATTTAGTTTATCTTTGTTTCTCATTGTACAAGTCATTTTTACTTGGCAATAAACATAATTGCCTGCATTGAGTCTGTTCTGCCGGGGTAGTAACTGGCAAGTAATTTCTCTGTATTTATCTCTAACCATGAGGTTTTTCACCTTTCTTTCTACCCTCAACATTCTGTTGAGGAGGGGCATGTAGGTGGGGATCTGACTGCCAATGCCATGACACTATACATGTGTCAAACCTGCAAGTCTAAAATCTAAGCATGACCATCTGTGAGGACATAGCAAGATTAATCTTCACATGCCACATATAAAATTTAAATTCGTGTCTATGTGTAGATCCAACTGACAATAAATTTGAAGAATACTGCAAGTTAAGTTTGGTGTATGAAATAAAAACGAAGAACATGAAAAAATTTAGTTTGATTATGATAATACAATGCAAATATATGTTGCATACAATGCAACAATATTTTCTCTTTCCAACTTCAAAATAAAAACATTTGGGTAATATTTATGTCTTATACTCAGGACACTCCCACTTATATTTTCCAAGTGATTTTTCAAGTCTCTTGGGAAATGTTTGAGTTTTAAGAATCAAAATATTTCAGTTGAAGTTATAGCACAGTTATTTTAACTTGTTGATTGTAAGTTATACTTCTTTTTGCTCTTTAGTAAGTTAAAGAGAAATATAAGTTCAAAAAGTTATAAAAATTGGATAACGTTCTATAACAATTCAATCAGGAAACAATGACAACCAGCAGCCATTATCATTTAACTAAAAATAATTGCAGTGTTAGAATACTATAGATAAAGGCTTTTCATGTCATAAAGTGAGATGATCCAGTATTTTAGTATTATAGAATTAACTTTAAGAGCTTTAGACTCTATGGCAATTATTTTCCATGTAGCAGATAGTTACACTTTGCTGTTGGATCCTTTGTGGAAGTACATTTTAGAGTGTAAAATCATTCTGGAGCCTATTACAAGCCATTATGTAGAACAAATATTATTAAAATCACATCAAAATTATGGCTGCAGTTGAGGGAACAAAATATAAAGGTTGAAGGATTCTCACAAGTGTGATTACATTCATAGGGGGTGAATGTAACAAAACTTGAGTGGAAGAAAAGTGGTTCCATCTCAACTCAAAATTTAAATGGTGAGAAACCTTTTCGGTCTCACATGGATGATAATAGTTATATTTAAAATTAATTTCAATCAGAACTCACATTTTCAATCTAATTTCTTCTTTAATAAATTGTGATACTATCATGATGAGGGTCTAACATAAATCTATGAACCACATGATATATCTCCATAAAGTTACTGGTACTCCAGTTGCTTGTTACTGGTACAACAGCCAGAAAAATAATCCTAATATTCATTGGTTTGAAATATGACCTTTTAGCTTTCATTTTCCATTGACAGCAAAGGTTTTGAAGAGACAGTTGTAGTTGTATCTTTACTGATTGTGAACTATACATATACACAGATGTAAATATGCCAATAATATCTCTTCATATTTTGTTTATTATTGAATATAGTAACATGTTCAAACAAAATGAAAAAATTTTGAAAAAAATACCATTTCAACCATTTTGTGATCGTAAAGAAAGCAAGTGTACAAAAAATATACATTTCCATATGGGAGGTGCGAGAAATGCAATGGCAAATATTTTTCCTTCTGACTCAGTAGTGGGTCAAGGGATCAGCATACTTAGATAACACACTTCATTCTGCTGGTTAACTAACACAGTGTCAGCACCTATTCTGTCTTCCCAAGACTAAAGGGAACCAAACTATCTCTGCTCACTCTCCAGAATATCTGATGTGATTTTTGGGAATGTTTCCTTCCCTATGTTAACTCTCAAATTTTGCAAACAAAATTCTGGGAAGATTGCCTGGAAAGACTCAGGCCAAAAGTGTGTCAGCAGTCATTACAGAAATATTGTAGTACTGACAAGAGTATCTGGAAATGCTTCACTGACTAATATAGACATAAATTGTTTTTCTCTAGGGTACATACAAACCAGTTAAATATTCTGAATGCCCTAGATTTAGCACTGATAGGTAGCTCTGTGAGAACAGATATTGCCTGGGCATTAAGTATACATAGGTCCTGAACTCCAGAGGTTCTCACAGGTTTCACTTCTACTAAGTGACCTAAGTGACAGGCACTGTGATTGATGCCTGCCAAATGTTTGCTTTCTTATCCTTGTCTGTGAGAAATAAGGGGAGGTATTCTTTTGAGAATTTGCTTGTTTGTTAGTTAGTTTACTTTTGTATACTCATTCATTTTCTGATATGTGTTAAGGATATAATATGCACAAGAAAAAAGTCAGATTGCTGGGTCAGTGGGAGTCATTCTGTGCCTTACTGTCAGATGGCATCAACCATTGAGAAAGTTTTCTTTTTTGCAGAAGAAAGTTATGCTCTCACTGTTCTGTGTTCTGGAACTATGTGTTGTGGTACCCAACACACACAGTTAATCATGATATAACTTTAACAAATCTTTGTGCTCCTCAGTAGAGGAGCACACTGAATGCAAGGAGCAAGCAATTGACTGTAGATATTGAAGCAGGCAGTGCTACTGAAGAGAAAATTATTATTTTCTGAAAATGAAGGAGTATTGCTGGTACTGATCAGTCTGTATATATAGAAAGCTTTTAACCTCAACTCCATTCTTCCAGTCTTGTCACACCAGGCATCTTACCTCCTGATATCTGTCTCTGTACAAAGTACAGGAGAAAGAAAGTTTAGTGAATATATACTTGGCTGACTTTCCATCACTTCTGGATTTTTTTCCAAAAACAAGGAGTCTTTCCTCATTCCTTGATAGCTCTTTAAAAACAATTTTGACACCAGTCTTGGTTTGGCTTTGAGATCAAGTTTAGATGCTTTGAATAAAAAAAAATTTCCCATACTTGAAAAATCTCTTTCTTTGTGCTGTAAGCATATTCACACATCTCATCCCACTCCCTCTTCCTCCCCTCAAAAATTCAATTTCTTGACCAATGCCCATATCCTGTAACCTTATGAGCATGGACAATATTGGTAGTATTTTTCAGATTTTTACTCAAGTCACTAGTCCCTACAGATAATGAGTTTTCTAGCAATGACCCTTTGAACCCCAGGGAGGAACTTCAACTCTTCTAGAATAAACTCTCTGCCTGGAAGGAATGCCTTTGAAGTTTTCAGCAGGGAGGTCTTGACATAAGTCTGCAGTCTCAGCATTTAGGTAAAAATGGAACATCCTCCAGACTCCACAGTTGGAACAATTCTTCAATGTATTCAAATTACAGTTTGAGTACAACCCTCAATTTCAAAATATTTTCTATTTTTGTACTTGCAAACCAAAATTATTCACTGAAATGATTTCAGCCATAATTGAATGACCCCACAAAAAAAAAAAAAAAAAACCAGCTTCTGAGAATCATCAGGAACTTCAGAGCAGCTTTCTGGCATCATTGCAGTTTCTGCACTTACAGATTTGGACTTGCAGAAAGCACCTTGGGAGAGCTGATACCAAGAGGCAGGAAGTTTACTGCACACTTGCACATTCCAAATGTCCAATCCTGCAGAGTGAGGTCACTGAGTCCTGGAAAGACATCTAAGAGAATTAAACTAGTCTCATAAACTGACATCATCTGAGAAGCATTAGAGAAAGATGTACAGGAAAAATAAAGCCGTTAGTATTATAGAAAAGCCACATAACACAAATAAAAACAAGCATCTAAAATGCCTGCAGGCAGCTCAAATGATAGGCTGAGTGATATTTTATAATTATCTGTGGGATGTTTTTTGTTTAATTATGACTTTACTTCATCAAGTTGAAAGCTAGCATCAGTATGAAAAGCAGTAGGAAGCCAGTTTTAAATGTTCAGCTTAGGAAGCTAAGAAATATTGTCAGAATCATCAGCTTAAGCCTGACAAAGTCATGCAAACTGAAGGAATTTAAAATGGGTCATGCACTTCAGGTGACCTCCACAGAACCCTGTGTATTATATATGTACAGTATGGCACAGGGACAAGTTGGTGGGTTTTTTTGGTTTGGTTTTGTTTTTTTTTTTTTTTTTTTTCTTATACAGTACACTGTAGTTATGAATTTAAAATAGGAAATTGCTGAGGGCAAATACATTCACAAAATATCCATGTCATTGAGTTTATCATAAGAAAGGAAAAAGAACTTTAATCTCAAATCTGAACAACACAGCCATGCTTTTGTCTGTGATTTTGTAGCCTAATACAATTAAAACCACATTATATTAGTCCAGCAAATCAGTTTCTTTTATATACAGAACAACTTTATTTATAAAATAAGCTAATCTGAAAGCAAACAAAAGAGACACTGAAATTGTGGCAGTGTTGAAAACAGGGGGAAGTGTCTGTACAATATTTGGACAAATTTCCACCTCTTCTGAAATTTTTGTCTTAATTCTGACATAGAGAGATATGGATGAGATTTTTCATATCCTTCCACATCAGGAGACACAAACTATGTGTCTTGTATCAGTTAGAACTGAACAGTTGACACAGTTAGGATTAAACCCAAACAAGGTGGACTGAATGGAGCCTGTGTGGTGATAATATGCAATTCTTTTTAAAGTGCCTGCTGAGATGATCCTTGTGAAGATTATTCTCTAAATGTGAAATATAAACATTGTCAGAGGCATGGAAAGTATACATTGGCTTTAAAGATTTTCAGGGTACAAGACCCTATTTTCCACTTTCCTGATAAATTGAATCTTAGTGTCAGCAAGGTGATACAGAACATTTATGTAGAAAGCCCTGGCAGGTAGAATCAGCTTTAGGTAGAAGACATAACCATTGAGTCTTCAGAGATCTGGAACAAATTCATCACTCACATTCTTGAGTGCAGTGTGGCATCCATCACCACAATCGGGGAACAGTGAAGTGCCAAATAAGTAGTCCTCTAAAATCATAGACTAGGATTAGGCTTTACCAAATAGCCATGGCCAATAAGGCTGTTCTATGCCTGGGGTATGCATGCTGCTGATAGCAGGATAAGACATGACCTAAAGTTCTAGCATGTTCTCTCATCCTTTGAAATGGTGTTGGAGAAAGCAATTACACTGGCTGTTGTACAGTTTCCTTGGTGAATTCTGCAGTCTGAGTGGAGAGCAGAGTGTTACTCTGCTTGCTAAATTATATTTTGAAGAAAAGCAGATGAATCTAAAGGATTAAGTTCATTTACAGCCATTAAGACAAGAATAAACCTAAGCACTTAGATTTAGTCATGAATAATTTTTATAAACACTGAAAAGGTAAAAGTAATTTTTTTTCTATTGGTAGTATGACTTTAGATCACAGTCTTGAGAAACTTCCTTATGGAATAGATAAATAGCCAATAATTTGGAAGAAAAGGACTGAAAACTCATTGATAACATTCACAGAAAATGTTACGGAAAGTGGAATGACATATGAAGCCTGAAACAGTGAACAAATTACTACATCAGTAAATCACAAATCAAAGCTTCTTTCCTTAGAACTGTGGAAAAAAATAAAAAAAGAAGATAGAAGTGACAGAAGATACTGTCACTCATATACAGACATTTTTTAAATTCTGTTGGAAGAAAAATATTCAGTACTGGCTCATGAAATAATGGATGAGGAAGCCCAACCAAGAATAACTAATCATATTAAAAATAAATTGACTAATAATTAACCATTTCAATCTGAAGGTTTGTGGATAAGCAGTTTGGATAAACACACTCAGGTTTTTTGAATCCCTCTCATAATATAGTGGCTACATTTCTATGCAATCAAATTTAACTTATAAGCGATAAAAATATTTTCATATCATATATTTTTTGGAATCTCAAGCAGGCATTTTTAATTTTATTAATACCACTATGCATTATTAGTATTATGTACAAAGTATCCCTTACTGTTAAGACTGTTTATTCCAAAGTCCTTTGTAGTGATGTATCCAGGATGGCTCCAATCGCTTCCATCAATATTTGCTATCAAATGAAAGAGAATAATTTCTCAACACTGCTGATATGGGGACAGTTTCTCTCATTCATATGAGAGACTAAAGAATGTATGGGACAATGTTAGCTAGATTTACTTGATTTCTGAGAAGTTTCTTGAAAGCTTTTCTCCCTTTCTGTGCCTTCTCTCTGAATTCTCCACTTCATTCCTTTTAAGGTAGCTGGACACGGTGAGGGTAAGCTGATAAAAAAGTTAGTAATCTGTGTAAGAGGAAGAAAAGAATGTACATGAACTCCAAACTCTATCTACTTTTTCAAATGGCCTTTTCATCCAGACTGGTGCTGGCTAGAACAGGAGGAGGCAGTGGTGCCTCATGTCTCTGAAACATTTCATTTTCATGTTAGCAAACCATCCTGTTATATTGGCATACACACACTCCTAAATTTCTCAGTGCAGATCTAACACAGACTAGAAAAGCAGGTTTTCTCATTTTGAAATAGATATCTGATGGCTGGTAAGCTGAATAATTCTTTAGAATCCACTGATCATGTTGAATAGTTTTAAAATAACTGCATAAGAACATAAACATGTAATGTGTACATGTCAGTTCTTAAATTTAAGAATGTGACTGCAAACCATAGCCTTGGGTCTGTAGTAGTGACCTATGCAATAGAGGTTCTGTTCTACTGGAAGTGTAATCTGCAATTTACAAGTGCCAGTTCTGTATGGACAGGAGTTATGGAGATATGTTCTATATAGTAAGACATAAGGCTACAGTAATCATGGTTATTGAAAATAAAAAAAAAATAAATTCTACTCTCTATTTATATTCATGTAAATGACATAGATTTCCAGTTAATCCAATAGTTTTGCAGTGGTTTTGCTCTACCACTAAACAGAAGAGAAAGAGGTTCCAAAAGTTAATTCTTCTGTCTTCTAGGCTGGTTTTACAGAAGTAAAGCTACAGAAGGAGCTTTGTTAATTTCAGCTGCATTACTTCTGGTTTACATCTATGCAACCAAGTAGAGAAACTGAGATGGAGATAGTTTTTAAAATAAAATCTAAGAAGTATTGGGCATAAAAAATCACATCAATTGAGTGTTCATTTGCAGTCATTGAGAGAAGTTTTAGTAATGCAATATATTAATTCATCATTTCAAGTTTAAAAAAATCCAACACCCAACTGAAAAGATATTCTAATTTCTATTTGCTCTGAATGGAGCAAAACCTCTAACTGGGAGGTTTATTAATTTGAGATTCATTATAAAGAAGCACAAAGCAAACCACTATGGCATAATGTGATTTTTAAAGTATTCCCAGCATGGCAGAAGTGCCCTGCAAGGAGTTTGCTGGAAATCTTACTTTTTCTTCTGATGTCTAGAGAAGTTACCTAGACAGAGCTAAAGGAATAAAGTAGGTATTTATTAAAAAGGCCTTCAAAGGATACACCCTGGGCAGTACAAGAGCCTGGCCGGGACTGTGCCCAAGATGGTCACAAGTTTTCATGCTTTTATAAGTTTGGTCCATTTGCATATTGGGGTTAATTGTCCAATTACAGCTTCAGGCAATGAAGTCACATTCTCCTAGTTTTGCTTTCGTTAAAGCTTTTTGGAACCTGAAGCGGTGACAGTTCTCAGGCTGGAAAAGGATTGTTTTGTCTAACTAAACTGTGAAGAGGACTTACTAACACTTTATATGAAGTTCAGAGTTACACACTAATGCAGTACAGAATCTGAAAAATATGAAAGCTAAAGCTTGTTCATCTTCCAACTTCAGGCTGATTTTACAATTTCAAATAGACCCCTTTTTAAAAATACTCTCTATTGCAGATTTTCACTTTAATTTTCCCTTGTAAAAAGTTGTCATTACTACTTCTGTTGTGATTACCATAACACTGGAGCATGAGCAGAGAAACTAAAGGAATGGGAGTTTCCTAATTCTATTAATTTGGTTTGATTATATTGCCTGATACATAGAGCAGTAACAACTTTCTTGCACCTCTCTTTGTAAATGCAGCCTCTTCCATGACTTGTACTGTCTTGCAAGTGAGGAAAGCAAACTTACACTCCCCACTTGCCACTTGACTGCAAACCATTACTGTGAGTTCAATTTCTGTTCACTTAGGAATCAAGCTGTTCACTTAAGAATCTCAAAATACCAGCATGAACAAAACAATGCCTTGGCCCCAGCAGCAGAACAAATTTGTACAACTTGAGAACTTTCTGACTGACAGATTGTATATCCATATTATCCGATTGCATAAGCACACAATTCCCATTTCAAATTATATATTTTAACACATGAAACAGTACAAATAATCCAAACTTTAAAATGTCAGTTGTTTTAAGTCAGAATTTTGTAAAAAGATACTTGTGGCAGAACATGGTAGATATTTGTCAATATGTTTAGGTAAGCAATGAGGACTCCACTAATGTGTTTGCATTGCACAGGATCTTACCTCCTTGAGTGCTCCTGGGAGGATCAGAAGGACTGTGAAAAATCTGTCACTGAATTGCTCAGACTTTTACCTGGAGCTCTGATAGCCTCTAGTCTGGTTCTCCTGATGCCACTGTTCTCCCAGACTGGTCTGTACAAATCATGTTACCTTCCTGGCCAACAATTCCACTCTTCTGGCAGCCTGACAGAATTACTGCAATCATATGCCTGAAGAAAAATATTACTAAATGTGACAAGGACATATTCCAAAACACCACCGAATATTTAGAAGTTTAAAAACAAAAGGTGAGAGGTGGGCAGCTTATCTCCATAAGAATATTTGATTGTCCTTAATGCTGACCGTGCAGTGGAATCAACAGAAGGAAAAGTCTGTCCTATTTAAAAGCTGTTTGCTTACCTTCAGTGTAATTCTAGTTAGACATGCCACCCTAGTAGATCAGTGACTCCAGTACTTCTACCCAAGACCATGATCTGACAAAACAGGCCCAAGAAAACAAAATTTGATCACGAAAAGTTTTATAGAGGTTATAATTTCCACTGGACAAGTCTGCAGAGTGTCCTTGGAAAACTCTGCTTCTTGTGCCAGCTGTAACTAAATGCGCATGAACTGAGAATGAGCTGCCAGGTGGCCAGGAACATAGCTTTTATGAAAACAGAGGCTGCACTGTGCAGAAAAGTACTTTGCACTAAATGTTGTAGCAAAATGTGATTATGTTGAAATTTATTATATAATATCAGTTAAAGTAATTTTAGTCAATTTAGACAAAGACAAGAGCAACACAATTAAAGTTGACGCATAATACCAAATAAATACATTTAACCAGAGTAAGTTCTTTGTACATCATTTTAGAGATGGATCATTTGTGTGCTTATTACAATGTTATATCCCAAATGGAATAGATGCCAGCTTGTGACATTCATTTCAGCACCAATGTAACAAAAGGAAAGCAGTAGATTCTCTGCCAAGTCTCTGCCTAGTCTCACCCCAGTAAAAGAGAGTAAATTGATGCAGCCTTCAAACACTTTAGATGGTGTCACAGGAGAAGCAGGTAGGCTCTGCTTACTGCTTTCAACTTTCCTTTTCATTGAAATCAGCAAGAAAATTATGCCAGTTTATTGTTCTTTAGCTTCTACAAACTAGGAAAGGCATTTTTCTCCCTGGATTCATCTTTGCTCAGGGCATATTGCATAGACACAGCCAGTAAAGCTCATTTCATGTATGCAACAGCCAAATATACCTTTAATGAAGATACCTCAAAACACTAGACACAAGAAAGTGTCAGCTTCAGGCACATAGCCTGACTACAGCTGAGACTCAGAAATTACTGCCAATTTTTTTTTTTTTTTTTTGCAACATTTTCACAAGCAGCTAAGTCTGACACCAAGACGTGGAAGCACCTCTCTGCAAGACAGTGTGGTAGCTTTTACTATAATTTTTGAACATTTGCTGTGATTCATGAGAAGATTTTTATTTAGGTGACTACTACTGCTGTATAAAACCAGATTGCATTACCCCTGAGGCAGGGGCCTGAAGCAGAGAGCTAGACAAACTCAGGGAAAACATATCAGGTCCTTTATACAGTTATTCACACTGCACTACGAAGCCTCTGTCTCCATGGCTGCTGTTCTCCAAAAATGCAGGCCATGCCTGCAGCCAGCAGCACCTTTGCTCTCTACCAGGCCAGCTTTTCAGTACTGCATCCAGAGTTACTTTGAACTCACTGGAAATCCAGAGACACATTCAGACTTTGCATTTAGATACTGGAGCTCCCATACCCAGCAGAATGCAGGTCCTCAGCAGCCACCCTCTCCTTGCAGGTGATGTTCTCCCTTATACAGCAGCACCCACCCATGCCAGGCGAGCTCAGCAAGGAGGGGGGGCAGCTCTGTTCTGGCATTGGTAATGGACTTGCCAGAGCTGATAACTCAAAGCTGCAAGGCACTTCTGAGATGCTCCCATCTCCTGCCAAACTCTGCTGAATCTGGAACCAGACCCCTGCTTGGAACACAACATGGTGCTCACTGAAGTTTTTCCTGAAAGCCATTTACAGCTCCATGATTAGCCCAGATTGCATTGCTGTTTAGAGACAGCAGATTATTCAAGATTCTTGCAATTATAATGTATTTTTTAAAGCTACCAGACATCCTCAGCAGTGAGAAAGTAAAGATCAAAAGCTGTGAGGTGCTGAGCTATTCTTCCAGAGATCAGCTAATAAAGGAAACTGAAAAACTCACTGGCAATCAAACTGTTAAAAGCAGTACTTCTGATGCAAATCTGCTGCAGGCCCCTATCATATTGCCTGACCTTTATACTGAGCCTAGACATATGAGGTTTTCAAGTCCACAAGCTTCAATCCCACCCTGAGAAGTACCATCATAATCTATTAAGCATGTCCTGCAACAATCTCTTTGCTACCTCTTGACAGAAAATTTAAAAAAAAAAAAAAAGATTCTTGCTTTCCTTTGTGCACCATTTCCATATTTCAGAATAATAAATATAAGATATAGATAATTCCAACTGTATACTCTGCCTGTTACAGGACACAGGCATTAGCTAAGTGTACTGTCAAACATGTCCATCTTGGAACAAAGTGATGTTCATATCACTTTCTTTTAGCAATAACATGTTTTTTTAAAAATTAAAACAGACAATAACAGTCTTCATACTGATTCAAGTTGCAGCCATTTTTAATAAGATCTTTATATACCATCATCCTGTTATTACAAAACCTTTTGAAGGAAATACTGTGGTCGAATATCCAGCCCCCTCATACCCTCACTTTTCAGCACATGGATAGAAATAGTTATCCCACTTATAATTCATACCTTACCCTACTCCAAAAATTAACTTAAACTAACTTTCAAGTGTAGAAAATCTCTATTCCTGCGTGATAAATTCATGATCATGCTCATGAATTGTATAGTAAAATGATCTACAGCAATGTATGAAATTCCTCACACTGGAACATGGATATTAAAAAAGTAAAACCCAAAACCAAAACCCAACTTCATATATTTGTGATAAGTGTATTGGAATAAAAGATGCATTCAACTTCTGGAAACTGCTGAGATGTCAAGTCTCTTAGCTGGAAATAACCAGCTGGTAAGGATCACAGTCTGGATGTCTGGGAATCAGTAAGGCCAAAGAGAACCAAAATGCTTATTTCAGGGCTAATAATCATACATTTATGAGATGTGCTCAGGAAAAAGGTATTAATTATAATCTCCAATAGTGCTTTAACAATTCCAGTGATCTTTATCAGAAAACTAAATTATGGAACTGAGGAAAGACTGAAAATATTTTTTTTATCTATTTATAGAATAGTGCAAGTTGTATTCTTTTCAATTATAAAAAGTCCCTCTTATTGATATCAAATTTTCTTTTGAATTAAAAAAATTAAAAGCATCAACTTCTCTGTAGTAAGTATTCATAAATTACCATTTAGTAAGCTTATGGGAAAAAAACTGGTATGCTTCAAACCGATTATTTTGTGCTAAAAAGAAGAATGTAAATAGGCCATGAGAATAAAAAACTGAAGCTTTTATATGAAAACTGGAAGGAGCTGTTATTTTACTTACTTTAGGTCTGTTAGCTCTGGAAACTATTAATGTTATAGAACACTAAGATAATTTTACATTTTTGCTGTGTACAATATTAAATTACTACTGATAGCTATTTTCAAGAGAACACACTTGCATTGCTTTTTTTTTGGTATCCATTAGAAGCAGAGAATTACAGAATCATTCTATATTAAATTCATTGAAGCAGGAGTATTGTTAAACTGCTCATGAAAAGCTCCAAATGGGCAAAATCTATTGCAATCAAGTGCACATTTCTACTTGACATACAACAAATAAATATTGGCCAGAGGCTGATAGCCACAGTATCCAGGAGAAATAATACTGACAAAATGGTGATGGTGAAGCAAAGATAAGACACTCAGAAAGAAATTCAGTGACCCACTGTCCACAGGGTATGTGTAGCTGCACTAAAATTCCAAATAAATTTTTGGAGGAGAGTTCTTATAATTCTAAAACTTGCTAAGCAATGCCAGAAAGCTGCACAAAGATGGTGTACCTCCAACTGTATTGCCACACACCACGTGCTCTAACTTGTCAGATCAAGCCACTAAAATGTGTTCAGTGTCTGAAAGCAAATCTAAATTAATACTACAGTTAAGATGTACATTTTTAAATCTTGAGTGTGATTAAGCACAGGAACAACTTCTTATGGATACAGTGGTTTTTTTTCTCACTTAAGACCTTTCATACCAGATTGGCTGTACCATTCTCAGAAGATATGCTTTAGATCACTCAAAATACATAAATATGTCAATTCCATGAACTAATTATGAAATTTCATGGCTTGTGTGCAGCACAATCATAACCTGTGGCCTCAAGGCTTAAGAAATCATGAAGCCATTTACAAGTTATTCATGCTTAGTCTGATTTTGAGTTAAGGGATAAAATCACTCATAAATACATATGGGTGAAGAAATCATGTGAGGAATAGGTAAATTTCCTCCAATGAGAAAAGATATTAAAATATTTTTAATAAGATTTACTTTCATATCCTTTCCATGATGAAAATAGCATGTTCATTAATATTAATATGTCTCAGGTAATGCTATTTGTTGTTTGACAGATGTTAACACAGTGCAACCAGTAAGGAAAAAACCCAAATAAGCAAAATGATCCTATTAAAGCATGTGCAAACATGCTGTGTAAACAGCTGTTTATTATCTGCATCAGAGCAAATCCTCCTATCTCTTAGCAACTGAGCCACTAGAAGACCTTCACTACCATGTCAGATTTTTCAGCAGGCAGAAATGAGCTGTATGTAAATAACAAGTCTGTCACTCACAGTGGTGAGGCTTCTAGCTTCTTCACCTTCCATGATAAGATCTGTTTGACCATTAACTCTGGAAATAATACAGGACTTAGTTTTTTCATCTACTGGATCTGTACACTGTATTTTATTAATAATATCTGAAGGAGGCATTAATGAGAGGATTTCATGGGACCACCTGTGGGTGGTTGGTAGGCAGGGGCAGGCTGGCAGCAAACTACTTCTACTATTTCTTAATTTTAGCTAGTAAATTGAAATTAGCAGATTAATTATTTATCAATTATATATTTGTAACACTGACTTTACTATAATTCTTTAACTATCTAGGATCTGACATGCAGAGTCTGAATTAATAGTGTTTAACATAGAACAAAATCTTAAGAAACTTACTGAGTCAACCTTGATTGAAAAATATTGCTTTCCCAATGTTGATGAGCCTGAAGTTACTTCAGTTTGAATTTTTTCTAGTGTCAGATAACCAGATGTCCAGACTTGGCCCTGTCACTATCCTATATGACATGTCACTATCCTATATGATATGTCCTATTCCAGGCACCTCTAATCTTCTTAGACACAAACACTTTTGATTTCCAGGGCAGAATACTTGCATGGCAAGAAGAGAGATTTGTGGACCCTTAGTACATTATTTTTCAAAACACAATAGGATAAATTAAATACACTGGTCTTCCTCAAATTCTCACAGTAAAGACAAGTTTTCTATGTTCCAGATAATCCTTTTCTGTATCCATCTCAGTGTGAAAATAAATCTGTGCACTCTTCCTTGTGTGGATGCTGGACTTGGACCATGAGTTCTGGACACATCCACTAACACCTTTGATAATATCAGTCGCAGAAAGATAGTCTACCAACTTCCACTTCATATTTCTCAGCTGCCAGCTGCTAGCAGTATGAGTCTCACAGACTAGAAAAGTGGCTCCCAGTTCTATGTCTGCCTTCCATAATCCTAACAACATATGGTTTCTCATACAGCTTTTGGTGTCATTTATCTCAAAAGAATTGTTTCTAAAATGATTCCACCACCTTGGATTCATCTGTCTGCAAGATCACACTTTCTGCACATCATTTTTGATGGATGTGAGCCAGGTCAGGTATTAGAAGCTGAATTTATTTCACCTAGGGTTTCCTCTATGTTAGCGGATGGTCTGCTGTCATGCTAGGCAATTTACTGATGTCCCACAGGTCTGAGCATCAAGACAGAAGGTCAAGCAGCAGTTTTATTAATGCAGTGCTGAGAAAATGGGAAAAGAAGCAACTAAAAAAAATAAGGAAAATGGGAAATAATTCCATAAATAAAGCAAGGCAAAGTAGATCAATGTTCTTGGATTCTGATGGATTAAAAAAGTCCACCTTAATTAATTCATTCATTCTTGTTCAGAGGATGACAATATTCCATGTGACCATATTTCCGGTTATGATGAATGATCCTACCTAAAATAGTATATTCCATGTGTTTTACCATTATCAATTAAATGTGTAAGCTCCTGAAATGTCCTTATCTGATGAGTAGTAAGTCACAAGATGGGATATGGGAGTCTAATCTCCATGAACTGCATGCCTTAAAGGCCACAAACTTCCTGACTTAAATTCTGCCTTCCTAAAAAGTACACATCTCTTCTATGTACAGAGGGCAAGATGGAAAATGTTCATGGCAACACTATCAGGATAAAAAGTATTCCTCTGGAATTTTTTTTACCTAGGTTATTTCCTGTTTCTGTTTCAGGTAGCTGCAGGATAATTGTACTCGGCATGAAAAAGGGCATGAAACCACTTCCCTTGGCACATATTACTAATTGAGTTTTCTCACTGCTACAATTGCTGAAATTACCATTATTGTATGTTAGAATCATAGGATTGTTAAAGTTGGAAGTGACCATTAAGATCATCAAGTCCATCAGCCCAGCACTATCATTGTAACCCCTAAGGCACAAAACCACATCACCCAGTGCCAGATCCAGGCACCTCTTAAAACACCTCCAGGGATGGTTACTCTACCACCTTCCTGAGCAATCTATTCCAATGCCTGATCACTCCAGTAGTGACATTTCTTTTCTAATATCTAATCTGAATCTCCCCTGTCTCACTTTAAGGTCATTTGCTCTTGTCCTCTCACTGCTGGCACAGCAGAAGAGACTGATCCCCACCTCACTGCAACCTCTTTTCAGGGAGTTGCAGAGAGCAATGAGGTTCCACCTGAGCCTCCTCTTCTCGAGACTGAACAAAACCAGCTCCCTCAGCTGTTCCTCAGCTGTTCCTCACGCTCCAGCACCTCTAGTCCTTTCACAATTCCTTTTTGCCCTTCTCTGGACATGCTCCAGCACCTCAATACCCTTTTGAAGTGAGTGATTTGAAACTGAATGCAGTGTAGCTTCACCAATTCCAAGTACAGGGGGATGACCACTTCCTTGTTCCTGCTGGTTACACTGCTCTTGGCCCAGGCCAAGATGGCATTGCCCTTTTCCCCACCAAGGCCCACACTGGCTCATGTCCAGCCATCTGTCAACCAGCATCCCCAGGTCCTTTTTACCAAGCAGCTCTCAAGCCACTCCTCCCCCATCCTGCAGTGCTGCCTGGGTTTGTTGTGATCCAAGTGCAGGACCCAGAGCTTTGCCTTATTGAACCTCCTGCAGCTGTCCTCTGCCCACTGATGGAGTCTGCCTTGGTCTGTCTGTAGAGCTTTCCTACATTCAGGTTGTTAAGCAAGCTCTGAGTACATTGGGCCATTAAAGAGCTCAGCTGTAAGATCTACTTGAAAAATCTCAGGCAACCTTAAGTAGAAGACAAATACTGTCTGTTGCTCCCCAGAATCTTGGTGCACCCAGACTTAAACAGTTGTGCCTAAGGAAATATGTGATAAAAAATACTATTGCTATGGGCATTGAAACAATTTTAATGGTTGATTTTTGCAGTTTGTTTATTTGTTTGCTTGTTTTTCTGTTACTGTGAGATTTCTACACTCTTCCTAAATTGAAATACAGCACAAAACAGCTTGTAAAACTGAGTCCAAGTGGTCAGGCTATAAACCACTCAACAATTACAGTCATTGGTACACTTGCATGATTATTCTGCAGATAACAAAAAATGATAACACCAGTCTTCCTGTTAGGCTCTTTGGCAATCCTGGCATCAAATGGAAGTATGTTGTATGCTAACAAAGGCATTCAAAGGTCATAGCTATACAGCAAGGAGCACATTTATCAGAGGAATAAGCCCAAAATTTCAATGCAAAGAGCAGCATTGGAAAGAGCACTGGGATCATCATCAATACCTTGTCTGGTCTCTGGTGACTTTATTATGCACTGTCTATCTTTTACAACCTGTCTAACAAACCACTTGTCTGCCACAGTTCCTGATTAGGACAGTAACTATTCCACTGACAATGTCCTAATTAGGGCTAAAATTCATCTGCTGAGACTGTATGTCTCTCTGGTGAGCCAGTCACTAAGAGAAATGTTCACATTCTATTGTTATCTGCTCCTGCTCCACTCCCCCTTATTCTCACTTTCTCTCACCTAATGCATTATTTGGGGAATGTAAAACACCAATCACAACCAAGTCCTAATACGGTATAGGCTTAGATTGTCAGTGAAAAGAAAAATTGTAATTAGCATTAACAATGAAAACTGTCAGAAGCAGTTGTAAAACCCACAGTGGAGAATTCTTAAACAGTTTTCATGAAAATATTTAACTGGCACAAGACTCTGAAACAGTATTGCATATAAGTAATGCCATCTTTTTGCACGTTATCTCTTTAGCCTTTTAAGTTGAAGGTCGAGTCAGTACTGCTAATACTGTCTAAAATTTCCCATTGTAAAATCCTGGGATTTGGTTCCTACTTTTTGCCCATGGAGCCTCAAAAGCAGGGCTACTGAAAGCTTTCAATGAAAGAATACCACTGTTTCCAAAAGTGAAGCTGAAGACATCCAGTATTCAAACCCCTGTTAGGCTGTGAAAATCATATCCTCATTAAGATAAAGCTACCACCTTTGTGGCATATGGATTTGGCATTTTCCAAATGCGAGTCTTGCTGCTGTTCCAAGCCTCACTGTTTCTTTGCTCTCAGTGGAGCCCTGCATAACCCAGTGGTAAAACCTGTGTCACCACCTCCTTGTGGCTGACACCAAAACCACCCTTCTGATTGGCTGAAGTGATGAAGGGCTGTGCTAGGAGGCTGATGGCCCCTTGAAAAATTGCAATTCACTCAGGGTATTCCATAATATCTGGTCTTAGGCTTTTCTGCTTCAACAACACAGAAATTGAACGCAAAAAGGTGATATTAAATAGTAATATTAAAATAACACAATAAGAACTCAAGAAGAACAATGACTTCTTATGGAAATCAATGTGAAAACCTGCATTAAGTCACTGACTTTAATTACGTAGTTATCTGTCTTTTGGGATAACTGTCCCATTCCCTCAAGAATGCAGAGCAACCTCAAAGGACTGAGGGAAATCTGAATTATGTTCCTTTCTCCAGGGACTTAATATATTAAGGAAGTATTATGCAAAATGAAGCAGCATATTTTACAGCAATCCTGAAAGAAGCAGCAGATCTAAAAACAGACAGAGGACAATTCATGTTGTAGGGGACATTGAGAACTCAATTAATTCAAGTGTTCCCTCAAGGCAAGACCAGCACCAAATTAAGACCATGCTACCTAGAACTTTGTTTAGCCATGTCCTGGAGACCTCTAAGATCAGAGATCCTGGAACTCCTTGGGTTGCCTCATCCCTTGTCTAAACATGGTCATAGTGAACATTTTTCTGTATTTACTCTCAGAACTTCCCCTTATTTCTGTTTATAATAACTGGTTCTTTTTTTCCTGCTAGGCACTTCACTAAATACATGCCTTCTTGATATCCTCCTCATTGCTGCTGGATAGCTCCTTTTAGGTCCCCTGAAGCCCCTCTCTGCTCCAGGCTGTGCAAGTCAAGCAGACTTGACTTGCACAGCCTCTCCTCTTGACTTGCACTCAGACTCTCCTCACAGTATAAGTGCTCCAGACTCCCAAACATCTTGGTGCCCTCTGTTGAACTCCAGTTTTGCAGTGACCTTCTTGAACAGGGGGCCCAAACCAGCTCCCAGGTGTGGTCTAAGTGGCAAGTAAAGGAAGGGCAAGCCCCACCTCAGTACACTGGCTGTGCCCATGCAGACACAAGCCAGCATGCTGCTGGCCTTCATCGCTGACAGGACAACAGCACTGGACTTCAAATTCTGGCTGAAGTCAAACCTGAGAACTAGGACCACAAGTCAGAACTTTGTCATGATAAAACACTGATCCCACACACAGGAAGATGACAGAAAAATAATTTATTTTGTTTTACATTCTGCCTTTTTGGTCCTTGTTTCAGACTCCTGGCTACATCCACCAGGTTTTGCTACTGGGTAAAATGTTTTTGCAATGTGTAGCACATCTCATTTTCCTGTTTATATTTTAAGCATTTTAAACCTGAAGTGTGTGTCTAAGATAAGAAAATGTTTGGTAATTAATTTTTTCACTAGTATGAGAACATAAAAGACTTGAATAAGCATCAAAAGATACATACTTTCCCTGGAAGCAGAGTCTTATTTTAGTGTTTGGCTGTATGTCAATCTGCTTGCCTTCAGATTCTACCACTGTGTTCAACACCACTTTGCATATTTGTAGGTAGAAGCAATTTAAAAAACATGTAATGATTTTAAATAATTGGTAAGCATATACACAGATGTTTTGGAGTTATTCTGGCCAAATATATCATTCTTTTTAAAGTCATCACAAAATTCCAAAAATATAACAAAGGCAGCTTTCAACTGTTGTAACTGCTTCTGGTTTTCATCTTTTCAATTTTCATTTAATGTATTTTCCTTTATTGAATTTTAAAAAGCTTATTTATTAATAAAAATAAATTATGTGCAAACATTGTATCTATACTTTGTGTAACTCCAAAAAGCTCCCCTGACTAAAACAAGACTTGAAGATTGCCCTCAGAAATAGAGAAAGCCTATCAGACCACAGAGGTTTTTTAGTAACTATATTAGAACATGAATTCTTCTTCTTTAAGAAGTTCAGGCAACTAGCACAAGCTATGGAACTCATATTTTTATCTTTTTTTAAATAATTATTACCTTTCAGGCCTAATATATAACAAAGAGGGTGATTATGAAAATACTTTTACAGTAATATTTTATTGATTTATTTGATAAACAGATATTAACTAATGAAGGATGTGTGATGATGGTCCTTCCTTCCTTCCTTCCTTCCTTCCTTCCTTCCTTCCTTCCTTCCTTCCTTTTCTTTCTCTGCCTTTTTCTTTCAGTTCTCACTAGTACTAAGCTTGTGGATCTGAACTTGCATTTGACTTGTTGCTGCAGGATTTAATAGTTAAGGAGGCATTAGAGATTTATATTGATGGAGAGAATATGCCTCATGTTGTAAAAGTCCAAATGCAAATCAATAATGTTTCTAAAGTCCGATCAGAAATATAATTTTTTTCTTATTTATTTTGTATTTATTAATTTGTGATAAAATGATCAAATTATCTCATATGTGTTTGGCATGAAGATTTTTAACCACTTGAAAAATCCTGAATCAAATTTACCATCAAAGTTACCATCAAATTACATGTGTCCATGTCTGATTCAAAATTATAGAAGTACTGAATCATAAAATTATTTAGATTAAAAATTTGTAGTCTCTAGATTAGAATGTGTCATATACACTCCCTCTAAACAGGATCAGGGCAGACTGTGCCTTTGATGAGCTTCAAAGAGGATGAGCATGACTGTGCCAATGATGAGCATTTTAAACCGAATTTCATTAGTGGTACAGAATATCTGGATGGAACATATATGTTGATTTCTGTCTATCTTTACTCTTTCTCAGACCAATAAAATACAAATCAAATTCCATCTGTAGGGAAAGTACTTTTACAAAGGCATTTCGTTCATGGTTGATTTTCATGGGTGAGGAAGGATTTGAATAATTGAGACTGGATCAACTCAGTGAAAGATTCAAGATGGTTCATTGAAGACATGTGGACACATAACTCATGTTAGAGCTGTGTTTAAGGGTCATGACTACTTCAGAAAAGCATATCAAATAAGAATTTTCCTCACTATTCCCTTTCTGTCAGGTCACAATGAAGAAGAGTTGTGGTCTCATCCCTCCTGTGGGAGGAAATGATGAATGCACGGCCTTGTGAGAAAAATGTGTACTATTACTACTAAATGTAGGGATCTAACCCCTCTATCTGGCTCAGGTACATCTTGATCAAAGATACACCTTTTATCCAGCTCTTTATTATACCTCCTTAAAACAATATCAGATATCCTATTATTTATTTTAAATAGGCAAGTTCAAGAGACTCTTTGCCTTTAGAAATGGGAGTCTAAGCAGTTAGTTGGCCCATATGAAAACCACGCTTCTCAGTTTCTTTTCAGTAATATATTTCTTCAGAGTTAGTTCAGATAAGGAATCATTGGGGTGTGGGTCCTAGCAGAAGAGAAGGGCAACTTCAGTCTTCTTGTTTGTAGAGTTCTGCATAATCAGCAAGCAAGGAGTAAAGAGCATAAAGGAGTAAAGAGCATTTTATGGGTACCCCATAAAATAATACTCAAATGCCCTATAATACTCAAATTAGCCTATTTGGTTGTCAGTTAGCTTTCTGCTTCCTTGGCATGTATTTCCTCACTGGCATAGATGCAAAATAGCTTGTTTGCAAAGAAATCACCATCAAGAACAAAGGAGGCTTTTTTGCTGCTATCACAATTAACATATTGTGACCTGAATACTAGACAGAAGTAAAGTGACCCAGGAAGCCAACTGGAAGCCAAAGTTTCAAGCACAAACTCTACTGTCTTTTAAGCTCTCCTGTTTTTGCTATCTCCTTCACAGTTGTGCTCCTGCAAATGAGGTTTCCAGTGCTAAGCAGTTTTAGTCAGTGATTAGACAGAAATTCTGAGCAAGTGGAAGCTGAAACTATACACAGCTTCTGAGGAGTTATTATTCCTATTTACTTTTGTGTTTAAAAATAGTTTATATGGGTTTTTTTTAGTTTGTTTTTCTTTCCTCTTCCTTTCTGGACACATTTACTACAAATCAGGTTTTTATCCACTAGTAGCTTGGAAACTTCTATTCTACAGCCTGAACCTCCCACTCATATTCCTTAGCATACCAAAACAAAGCAGAAAAATCTTCACAAAGGAAGCTTTTCAGACCTGCAGGACATTCTCCTGAATTTGAGAATGGTTTCTTGAAAAGAAACCTATTATATTCCTATTAGGGCAATCTATTTTGAAGTTTACTGAGGGTAAGACTGACTTTTAGCATGGCCTTGAGCAAAGAGCCAATGACCTGCAGTACATGGCAGGGGGAGGGATTGATTATATTATGTGCAGGATTGATTATGTTATGTGCATCCTTTACAAAATCTCTGGGACAGCAGTGTTGACACAGCAGGAGCTATAAATCTACTAAATCCTTCTCTCTTCCCCAGTACTGACCACCTATGAGGTCTCAGGAAGATTATATTTCTGTAGTTACTTTGATCTAGCAAGAAGCAATAGGAGAGCTTTTTTCCCCAACACCCTCCATCATCAGACCACTGACCTGCTTGGGATAAATTAATTGTGCTTTTGTACCACCTGTGCATGAAAACAACAATATCACTGATCCTAACTTTTTGAAGTCTAGGGCATATTCTGTTGAGCAGAACCTTCAACTATCCAAATTTTATGCTTGAGAAAGAATTTAAAATGCAATTTCCCACAAAGGCTTCTAACAAAAATCAAGGGGTGGTACAAGAGTGATGAATTAGTGGGAAAAAAAAGAGGAATGTGTGTGTATTTGTTCCCTTCTGGTTTGGATACTAGGTGAATTGCACTGTCACATAACTAAGTGGTCTTCCCCTTCCTGCTGGTCTCTTAAGAGAAACAGATCTCTGGATGCTTATCCCTTTAATGAAGTCTATATTATTCTGTTTGTGGAAGAAGATTTCCTATGCAACTTTCCATTTTCTGCCTTTTCACTGATAAAATCTTTTTGAGTCACATTTCAGGTAAGAAACAGCAGTCTCTGCTGCTAGCCAGGGTTCTACAGTACATATGTTGTATTGTGACAGTCTAGTGAGCAAGAATCTATGTTGCTAGCTCACAAGTAATGAGAACTACTCAAGGTTTATTAAAAATCCCCTGACAAATATACGGAAACTTTCATGTGCAAAATAGAGGGTTCTTATAAAGAAAAGATAACATGGAGATCTATCTGTAAAAAAAAAAAAATATGTAAAGAATAAATAAATTGATAAAATAGGCAACACTGAGGTAATATATCCTATACAATTTTGTGACAGAAACTGTACAATTAGATCATTCACTTCCTAATTTATACAAAATAATACATGTGCCTGACAGTCATACAGTTTCCCAGGCTTATACACCTTCATGGAACTGCACCTCCAAAAGAAGGATCTTTCAAGGTATCAAAATTACTATTAATACAAAATTATTGTCATGACAGAAAACAAATAAACTATTAATCATTCTCAAGGTCCTGACATAAACAGTGAATGAATTCTTAAAGCTACAGCAAAGTACATGTATGAAATCAGGGTCCTAATTCTGCCCTTAATGGTACATTGTTTTCAAGTTCAGGCAATCTCTTTGCTTCCATCAATATATAATATCTGGTTCCATTAATATATAATATTTTCCACTTGTGTGTATGCAACACATGACTCTGATTTATCTCAGTCATAAATGTAGAAAGCAAACTGTAAAATTATTGGTTCAGGAACAGTTCTAAAAAAGAGTTTAACAACAAGTACTGTTTTATTGTCTTAGAAAATATATGAGACACCAACAAAGTCATTTTTTGAGGAACCATATCAACTCATCAGGGTCATTGTGAAATAGATTTTTAGTTATGAGAGTGAAGAAGTTTGGTTGCTAATTACCACTCAGCTGCAGTACCATGGCCTGTACATGCCTAGGATTTTGTGTTCCCCCACTGCAATAAACACACAGCTGTCTGCTTCAGAATTCACTAGTAGCTATAAAATAATGATACAAAGATCAAAAGTTTCTCATTCTATACTAAAATATAAAAACACCCTATTCTATTATAAGACCATAAAAAGAAATAAACGTATTTCAAGTATTGGAAACTTCACAGTAGGCATGAAGAATGCAATCACACTTGACACGTTTCTTCTGTGAACAATGAAGCATGCAGTCATAACCAAACTGCTATGTCTGCATCCTAGCAAATACATTGACTTTTACTATGGACCAGATTGCATCTTTGCCACATACCCCATGTCAGAATGAGCAAGCTGAGAAGTGCTTTGATGGTTGCATATGTTGTTATTGTGCAGCCCCAACAAACAGCAGTTTCACGAGAATGAACTCTCAGTCTATTTAAATATATGTGCTACATTGCAACCCCTTTCTAGTTCAGCATATGCCCTATATTGGGTTTTATATCTCACCATAGTAGTTAAACCCTGTATTTTTTTCACTGCAGAGCTTCTTCTGTGGAAACAAATGTACCCATGAGAACTAGAGGTAGCACTATATCTAAAGGAAATATCATATTACTTCTGAGACAGCACAAAACTTTAACTTCATTTCTTGGCTTGGTCCTGTCAAGCAGAGATTCCAAATAAAGACTTTGATCAACAAGAAACCATAAGCAACAGCCAGAAAAGTAGATGTGGTTAACAGCTGACATCACTGTTGCTGATCCATAAGGCATTAAGTGCTCACCAACAGAATGGTGGAAATAAGGCTGACAGTGTCTCACGTAGTGAACAATATTGTCAGCCCTGCAGTGCAAGGCTAAGAACAAACTATTCTCAAGTGTCACCATCTAAAATCAGGCAGGCCAGCTAGCTAATAACAGCTGGAAACAGGGAAAACAAACAAAATCAGATAAATGAACAAAGACTTTCAATACTTTTTTGCATACCAGCTTGTATACCAAGTTAACAACTTTTTTGGGCTATGACACATCTAAAATTTATGGGCAATAAAACAGCAGTGTTGAGTGAACAATGTCTTCAGACAGTTTATACAGCATAAAATTTTCTATTTTTTTCCCATAACCATAGGTATTCTTTACATATACATCATAGCTGTTTGAAAATATTCATCTACATTGTTGCTATATTTCAATATTATGGATTCATTCTTTTTAGGGATATTTGCTCAAGATTCTTGAAGCTCAGTATTTGTGTTTCAAATTTTTTTTAATTTTTTTTTTTTTTTTTTGCAAAAGGTGCCATTGTTTATGTAACACCAACGCATTGCATAAAAGTGCACCACTGCCTCACAGCTGACCTTTTCTGAAGTAACAAATTCTAGGAAGAGAGTTGAGGTCCAGCATGTTCCTCAGATCTAGCTGCACCTACCCTTATTGACCTTAAGGGCAAATTGAATTACCTGAATTCAGGTTTCTTTCAAAACCAATTTGCTCTAACAGTAGGCACATCCTCTTAAGAAGCTTCT
>VZRH01002609.1:767760-807686 GCA_013397555.1 Urocynchramus pylzowi
TTTTTAGTGCTAAGATGAAATCTTGATTGTGTTAAACCTCATCCCATCCTTGTCATGCATTGCTGATATCTTTCTGTCCTGAACTTTCAACACTGCAAGACAGCTGTGACAGAAGCTTTATTTTAGTACACTGCCACTCAAAGTATGTTGCTATTTAAGTGACAGCACAGCATGACCATCTCTCTGTCCTCTGTTTCTTCTCTTGCTCTGTACACCTAAGGCTATTTCCATCACCATACAAAGCTGAAAAGCCTCTACCCAGGCTGAGATGTGCATGTATGCCCAAAATAGGAGGTAAATCAAAGAATAAAATTAGCTGTTACCTCTCCTTCCCTTTCCTCACTTCTGAAAGATCTTCATCCATGGAATAGCCAAAAAAAAATTCCTATGCCATTTGGTACCTTCCAAGGCTACATCTGTACCAGAAATAAAAAGGGATATACATTATTCTATTGTCCTGTCACAGCATAGCTTGCATCTCCATGGCTAAGCTATGTCCACCCCAGGAAGAGGTGGCACCCTTTGCACTGCCTGTTGAGAGGAAATCTTGGTGTGTACTCTCACCAAAACCCGTGTCTAAGCTTGGTCTGGAAGGATGATAATTGTCTCAAGGCAAAACTTAGTGAGGTGACATCCCTGCTAAAAACATAAACAACTACAAACAATGGTCAGATGTTACTGCTCATTGGCTTGTTTTATTATTACTTAGGACAGACTTAATAAAAATGTGATGGAAGAAAGAAAAGTTGTCTGTTCTTCTCCCTTCTGCCATGTCTCAGCAAATCCTGAGAACTTTCAAAAGCCTTTTGCTGCTCCTACTGCTGCTCTGGCAGCAATACAACTCCAGCCTCTGGATGTTCCTATATTTAGCCATTATTTCTACCATTGCCAAAGCATGCCAAAGAGAGCAAACTAAAGTAATGATGATAGAAAACTCAGCAGCAGCTCACTAAATAATCACAGCATTAAAAACTCGCCTCTTTACTTCTTGTTAAGCCTAAGGGGATTTCTTTTGGCAGCAAAACCTTGCACCTGTAAGACTTTAAATGAAAATGAAGCAAGAATCATTTATGAAGTAGAACAGTAGGCAACTTACAAAAAAAGCTTCTATTTGTGTTGTCTACACCCATCTTTGCGAGGTAATAGACAGATCCTTGATCTATGACAGCTGTCAAAGCATCTTAAAATTACAGAGCAATGCAGTAGATCCATGAATCAATATCAGTGCATTAGCTAGCACCCTGCTGCTGTAGGAGTCATCTCTCAGGAAAAGTAGACAACATGTCAAATGTTTTCTTTTAGTTTTCTCCTTGAGCAAAACAGTAGGCAGAAGTACAAAGATTTGACTACCCAGAACTATTGCAGGATATTTTAACTTACATATGCTTTTTGCAAGTTCACCACATCTTCTGGAAATCATGCACCAGCAGTGATCACGGCTGCAATCTCTCAAACCCACATTCTTCATGCACAATTATTACAAAATGCCTATACAACGTTATTTCACAGTCTATGCAGAGTTAGTGCACAAGGGAATAGGGATCACATCCCATATGGCCTCATTTTGTGCCACCTCAGGTTTCAGTGCATGAACTTCAGTCCAAGGAAGCTTAAGGCCAGTTTACATAGGAAGGATATTACTCAGTTGCCCATAATTACCAGTTTTTATGTCATTGCTGAGACTGTCTTGTCTGCAAAAACTGCTGATGCAGACTACTACAGCACAGTCAAATTTTACATTTGCAGGAAAAACCCAGGGTGGAGTTCTTTAGAGCCTCTGTTTTGCCTGCTGTTTCTGCAGGCACAGTTGTGAGCTATAACATTCAGACCTGAGCAGGCAAATTCAGAAACAGGAGTGAAGTCCAAAACGTGATTTGTTCAAAAGTATTTCTACAAAATCTCCCAGAACTTTAGAAAAGCTCACTGAGACACCCTGACAATTTTAGACTGCTTTTTGCTAAGGTTTAAGCAAGTACTAAGGGTACCATGGAAGAATTTGAATATCTAAACCATTTGCACATGCTTAGCTGCTTCCTTTTCAGAACACAATACCTTTGAGGCACTAGTAGCTGTTAATAATATTCCCATTCTTACTTGAAAGAATCACCATTCATTTTTGAAGTATAGCTTCTTGATATAGTATTATGAAATTATTTAGGTCAGCGATCAATGTGCTTAAGTCAATCTTTGATGGTTAAAATATAGCCACTTTCCAGATCCAAAATTTAAAAAAAAAAAAAAAAACAACCAAAAAAAAAAAAACAAGCAAACAAAAAACCTAAAGGAAAAAAAAGGAAAAAATGCTAAAGAAAGAAAATAGGCATTTAAAATTTAATATTATGCTGATCATATGACATAGTTCATGGTAAGCCTTTTCTCTCTAGTCTTAGTTTCCTTGATAAACATCACTTTTCTACTTTAAATTCCCTTCTCTTACTTCGTCGGAGTCCTTCACTCAAAATATTGAAAATAAGTAAAAATGCCTCAGCTTTTCTCCTGCAATGCTAATTTGTAGCAGCAAAATTTAATTTATTATATCAGAAAATTCAACACCTACTGCTTCTTTGATATCTAGAATCAAAAAAATATCACAACTGGATGTTTTGAGGGTCAAAATACACACATCCACCTCTGCCAGCTCATTGTTGATTGTGTGTCTGTGTGACAGACAAAAATATAATATATTCTGGAGCCTTTTAAACTTCTAAATTCCTGTATTTTTAGAGATTGCCTTCTTCTTTACTGAGTTCCAAATGTGCTTCGCAGCCTGATTTATACAACAGTGTCATCTGATATCTTCAGATGTCTTTGCTCTGGGTGTTTGAGAGAAGAGACCTTCTGAGTGCTAGAGTAAAAGAGGTGTTTGGAGATGCTGTCCAAAGTAGGAGCCATTCAATAATTAACACTCAACAATTAATTATTTGAAGGCTTCAAAAGAAAACCTCAAGCTTTCTGAATATATTTCCCAAAGCCTGTTGGTGGTCACTTGTGTTGGGTTATGCTACATTCTGCCTGAAAGGCTGAGAAAAATGAGCCTTTACATCCTCCTGCAATGATGGAAGCTCCAGTGAGGCAGTGGCTACTGTCAAAAGAAGCACTTTGGAATTCTGCAGGACATCACAGGAGGAGATGGCCAAGAGGCAGGATAAGTCTGGGAGAACAGAGTCTTACATTGGTTGAACAGAGGGACAAGAAAAACTCATAGGATGCAAATTAACATCCATGCTTACATTCATCTTCATCACAAGCCATAAGCTGACAAATCTTTTACTTAGTTGAACAGGTAAGTATACCTAAGTAGCCAAATTACTGTTACGTCTGTAAATCTGTAAACTGTTACATCTGTAAATGTGTCTAGTGGCTGTATTCCTCTCCTGTACTCTCATTATGCAACCCTTCTCCCTAGTAAAGAAGGTCAAGGCATATTTTTATTGCTTTTGCTAACTTTCAAGTCAAGTACAGCTAAAGAGTTTAATTTTTTTTCTTTGTTGTTTTAACTTTATTTTTTTCCTGATCTTTCCCAAACGCAAGGGTAAGTATCACTAGAAGTTGTGGTTGTGTAGATTTTTGGTGGTTGTTGTTGTTGGTTTGATTTTTTATCTTGCATTTCCCACTGGAAATTTCCACTTGAATACAAGCTATTTTAAAAATAATAACCAAACAAATTTTTTTTGTTGCTGGTTGTTCTTCTTTGACTTCAGTTTTAAAACTACTCGGATTAACTTTGAGCCTCACTTAAATCCATCACACGTCTGTCCAAATGCAAATTTAATTCACTGTCTCTGAAAACCAAACCAGACAAGCAAACAGTAAAAAATGATCATGCCTTGTAAAAGAGAGTCATAAAGCATAACAACTAGAAATGTTAACAGAGGAGAAAGGGAGAGAACTGTTCTAAGAATCTATTCTCCTTGACAAGTGGTATTTATTTAAACAGTCTTCTGCTTCGTTCTCCTGATTATTACACAAATATTTTATGCTCTGGTTGTTTTACAAGTACATTAGCTCTTAGGAGAAGTATAGTACTTTTATTAGTGCTCTATAAGACTGTTATACAAAAACCCACCTGGGATGTTTAAATTTTATATCCCCAGCTCTACTAATTGTTCTCTAAGGGATTAATTAGAGTAACTTTTTAGCTTTCCAACAAGTTTGTATTCATACTTACACTGAGTTAAGGAAGAGCTTGCACAGTGATCACAGAAAAATTCCATTTGTTTCTTTAATATATCTAAACCTTCTGAAAGGGCTTACAGTACTTCCAGTAAAAATAAATGTACATAGAAACATAAGAGTTTTAAAATAACATAATCACATTTGCATTTGATTTTGTCCTCTGTGTTCTCCAGACAAAGATAATTATTTATAAATAATATAAGGAAGCAGTTGAATGCAGTTAGAAGTCATTCATATTTGTGATATGTTCTGATTACTCAATTAGTTTGCAAAAGTATCTAGTAAAGTTATCTCTTGTTAGTGTCTTTCCCTGGATGACCAATTGTACTGTTTTTAAGACTACCACAGAGGAGGCCAAATTAAAAAATAATTTCTTATCTTTATTCACATGAATGAAGCCATCAGCCAAATTTCACAAATAATTTGTTGAGATCCGAATGTTAGGTGTGTATTGGACACTGAAACATCTAATTCATGGTCTGATATTCATACATGAAACTATTCTATGTGCTAATATAGACTCCCAGGTCAGAGTCCATATTTCCAGAGTAGTTTCCTAAAGAAACCACATTTAAAAATATTCTTGACCACTATACTTCTTTAAAGCCTGACTGCAATTTAAAGACGGAAAGATGATATTAACCAAGAAAAAAAGATGTTAACATTCAGATACCAACAGTAAAATTCTCTGTTGGAAATGGCCCCTGCCTGTGCTACGTACTATTCTGTGCCCAGCATTAGTTTGTTACTGTGCAGGTCAGCCTGGTCCAGGACCAAGTTTGGGACCATTCAAACAATCAAATAACAAAATTCTTGAGTTAAATTTTATCATTATCTAATGCCAACTCAGTGAAACAACCCAGTCTCTTCCATGGCAGTTATGAATATCCCTTTTGGAGTAGTAAACTAACTACTTTTAAGAGTGTTCAAAAGTTTTTTTTCCAGTTTTGGGTCCTCTCTTATTTTCTGTTGCTTACTAGTAAGATGGTAGTCAACGTTTGTCATGGGTGAATTTTCTGCTAAACCCAGGCTATCAAGGCAGCAATGACAACCTAGCTCCTGCACCTTTGTGAGGAAAGTTCTCACTGTCCCTGGTCTTCCTCGTGATCAAGGAATCTTGCACTTTGCTAGCAATCCTGTGACTTTAAAAATTGAATCATTTTTTGTTTGCCAAACAAGTATGTTGAAGTAAACATTCAACAAATGCTGAAGTAAAATTAATTCTAAAATCATGTAGGCTAAAAAACTTATCTTCTGCATTTCAAAACAGGCAGAAGGCAATCATAAAAGAAATTTTCTTTATATTTGTTCATATTAAAATTTAATTTCAGGATCTTCTGTGTCTTCATTAAAAAAAATCTTACATCCCTTTATTCTTAGTCACTATCCCTTGGAACTGCTGATTGACCTGGATGTAGCCTTCAAGGATGGACTTGGATAAAGGCACCCATTATAAATCTCTCCAGTCACTGAGGATTTCACTGACTGTGTAAACATCTTAGGGGTATTTCTAAAACCTTTAATCTTGATGCAGTCTGACTCTAGCTTGTTTCCTTTTTGGTTTTTTTTAACAAGGAAAATATGGCTGGGAGGTACTGATGTGGAGGGAGACACCGAGCTGCAATGCACTCAGCTCGTGTAGACTCAACCTACAGAGCAAGGTCAGGTTTATCTTGCAGACTGAGTGTAGCTTGTTCAGTTAGTGTACATATTTCCAGGCTTTCTGTTGTGTCGGAGGCCAACTTCTCTGTGAAGACTTTTCTTCATTGAACAGTTTTGTTTATCTAACACTTTAACTCTTACTTTTTTTTTCCCCCCCCTTGGAAGGTCTCCAGAGTCTGGTAGCTACGGCTTCAGCAGCTTTACAGAGGAACTCATGCATTATAAGAAAGTCTCCCTCTGGTGATCCAAGCACACAGTTTGACCTTAATGAATAGACAGGTCCTAAAATAGGAGGCAAAAGTTATTTAGATAAGGGCCTTATTCTGTAGAAGGACATTCCTCTGAACTTTTTCAGTACTCTTTAATAGAGTGCCAAAATGCTAATGCCCCTATTAAAAAAGAAAACTAAAAAAAATCCACAAAAAACCCACCAAAAACAAAAGAAAACCAACAAAAACAAAACAAAACAAACAAACAAAAAAAACCAAAACCAACTAAACAACCAAACCAAACGAAACCAAAAAAATCCCAGACATTTTAAATTATTTCCTCAGCTTTAGGGGAAACACCAGCTCTCAAATCTGAAGAGTGTGTAACAAGCAATTGCATAGCCTGGAAAGGAAAGCAAAGCACCTCTTTAGATTGTGGGGTTCTATTTTAATGAAAGGGATTAGAATCTTTTAACATTTATGATATATTTGAATTATGTAGTAAACATCTACCCAGTGGCAAAAATATGAAACCTTGGACAAAGTTTAATTTCATGTTTAACTATAGTACACCCAGCAAACTATTGCAAGTAACTGTGCCACAGCATGCAGAAGCTGCCACAAATGTCAATTTTACACTTGGAAAATTTGGAAACCCTAAAAATGATGTCCTTTCTGCTTTGCTGTATAAGCCTTTCCACTCATTGGCAGTCAGAATCATGATGTTTAAATTTAATTTTCTCTAATTTAATCATTTTTTGCCTGCTATGTTTAAGGCAATTTGAATCAATATCCCATGCAAGTCATTTAGAGTCCATAGCTATAGCCATTGCAGGCAGTGAATCATCTAAAGAACAAATAATTTGGCCTGAATTTCCTACTTTCTCTCACTGGCTGTTTGTAATGGTATTCACTTTGACTTGATCTGGTTTTTTTAAGAAAAAATAATAATATGTTTAACAATAACTGCATAAAAATAAATGTTTCCTGATCTGATACTCAATCTTGAATAAAAAAAAAAAACTTAATTGAAACAAGTTCTGCTCACTTGTTCTCTTATTACAAGATACAAGGTAACATTTTAATTAGGAATGTCAAGTCTTACACTTTGCATTTAGTTCAAGGATCCTCTCACATAACTTCCCAGAATATGACACTTTCCTTATGCAACACCTGTGGCTTCACTTCTACTGTTTCTGGACCTCTCACAAGGACTTCCCCAATACCCCTGGTGTCCAGTGAATGGCTTCTTTAAGAAGGAAAGACCACGGCACCAATCAGCCACCTGGAAGGTCACACACTTCCTAAGAGGGCCTAGGTCAAGAAACAAGCTTAGATCTGTGTTTGCCCCACTGTCTCATGCAATTGCAGTGGAGAAGGTGAAACATGGCTCTCACTCAGGAGCCAATCTATTATTCAGCAGCTCATAGTGGAGTCATGTCCCTGCCTCACCTCTCTCTAGAAGATAGAGCATTATACCCCTTCAAAGACCATCTCCTCTCAGAACACAGGTGCTTCCAAATTAGCAGAATACAGCAAACACTGGAGTATGTATGTCTTCCTCCAGAGAGAAACTGTGTACAAAATGCAGATACTCAGATTGTGCTCCTACACAATATTGGGAATTCTATGGGTACTGAGGGAAATAGGTCAAGATATGACTTCACATTTTATAAAGTGGCAAGATGACATTTCCCCTAGTGTCAGAGACTTGTGTATTTTCCCTAAAAAAGGGGTGCGCTACATTATTCTATTGAAGTAAAGGCTTTGGCTTTGGTTTGAAAATTAAATTTTCAAAGAACATTTTTCAACAATACAACCCACAGGTAGGCAAGAGAAATGCTTGCAGTATCAACCTCCAGTGCAGCACATGGGACACATTAATTTAACCAAGCTGCTTTTCTTCACTCACAAATCAAAATCTCCAACACCATGTACAAAAGATACCAAAAATTCAAGCACTGAAAGATACTGCATATATACATTTGTTCTAAGTGCTAAGTGGGAAGACTGGGCACAAAAAAAATTGGCTTATGGGCTGTCCAAAAGAATTGAACACTATTCTTATTCCACTCAAAATTTGGAGACATAAGAATAAAAAAACATACTAATGACTGTTCTTTACTCCTCAGACTTCATCAGAAATAGGATTAGAGAAACACAGACATAGCTTCAACAGGCAGGATAGACCAAAAGAACACTCAAAGGAAGAGACATCAACAAGCACTTCAAGAAGCACTGTTTGTCTAACCTCTTACTCATGCTGGTTTTGTCTATGATAGATCAAACTAATCAGTAACTGGGTTAAAGGGTTAAAAATCTTTGACAGTCATAGTTTAAATTAGCAATACACTTTTCATTAAGTAACCCTTAATTGTCTGAATTTATAATCCCAATCTTTAAATTTAATATTCTATGAATCCTCCAAAATGTATTGTTTAGTCAGGGACCACAAACACAGACAAAAAAGATCCCTGAATTATACAAGACTTTGTGTAAAGGTGTTGCAAATATTGAGTTTCACTGGAAAAGTCTTTAAATTGGCAATCTATTTTACTGCTGGGAAACAATAAAATTGTTGCATGCTTTCTGGTATCTAATCTCTTAATCAATATGAATTCCCAGTAACAAGCAATGAATTCCAACCTAATTGAAACAATTAGCCTAACACTGTTGTCAAGAAAATAAACTATTATAAATCATGACATATTAAGTATTAATTTCTTAATCTAATTTGAAGTATGACTGCACACAGCCTCTCCATGATACTTACTGTTGATAATACAAATGTTGGCTGTGAGCCTGCAAAGTGATCAGTGTGAGTTTATATTGGCATATAGGGTCTGCAGATTTACATTACTTTGTAGAATGTAGCATACAGGGAAAATGGAAATGAAGAAATACTGCAGAACTTGTTTATGACTGGCTTTTGCAATCTGGAAACCTTTTCTACATAACTCAAAATCACCTCTGTAAAACTTAGGAAACAAGGCTCTGATGCATGCAGAAATAACCTTGAAATAACTTGTTACTACAACAAAAATTATTCCTAATTTAGTAAATTAATTGTTTTATTCTTAATTGTTAAGAATTTAATTCTTAAATTCTGAAGATGGAGCTCTTAAACTAGAAGACTAGAAGTTTATTGTATTCATCCTTGTATTGTGTGTTTACAAAACATTATTCCTATTAGGTGAAAGATAATAAAACATAATAAGCCATAATAAAAGACAACTCCCTGTGTAAAATAGAGTCTCTAAAAAGCTAATGTAAAATAACAAAGATAATAAGAAAGGATGATATTCTCCATAGTAATTTAGAGAAAGGACAACTGAGAAATGAATTTCAGCAAGATGCCTCTCATTTATGCTAATGTGTATAACTTGTCCTCTAAATTCCTTCATAGCAAAACAAAAGATCTAGTCCCTTACCTCATATGTACCTTTCATCTCATCCACAGGTGAACATCAAAATCAGCTCAGTAAAGTTGTACTATAGAAGTGCCTGTCATGGGAAATATTGTATTTTTAGGTCACATCTAAGTCTTTGGTGTCCATGAGTAAGCTCTGTCAATCAAGGAAACCTAAGAATACTTTGCTTCATCTAATTTTTACTATTCAAAAAATAGATATCTAGTCTTAGCTAATTTTCTTTGTTCTTACTATAATAGAGAAAGAGCAGTGCTTCCAAAAGGCAATCTTCTTGTCTCTGTCTTTGAATGAGATTACTTTCAAGAGCTCACACAATGCATTTTTGTTTCATATGTCTTAAGTTAGAGAACCTCACACTCCCAGGCTTACTCAAGCCTGTACAGAAAAACTACAGCAAATTAGGATATCAAGCAATGTGTCAAATCCCAGATGACTGTTTCAGCCAAAACAACATGTTTCTTTTCTGAGGTGTCTCTTTTGATTTGCTGCCTGATAAAACAGTAGTGAAATACATATAAAGGACCTACCTTGCATTAGGAAGATCTCAAAAATCCTTGACACATAAAAGTCTCTGTATACACCAAGACAATTTTTGGAACATATGAAATATAGCAAACTCTGGAATGATATTTTATATCAAGTAATAATGAACAGAATATTGTTGCAGAGAATGGAAAACATCATTTCCCAAGAAATTTTTCATAAGCTGGCATACATCCTGAAACAAATTGTGTGAAGCTCTGTAACCAGTCCCTTCTGTGACCACACAATTTATATTTTATTTTATTTTATTTAACAGACTTATTGGCTGTTTTAGGAACCAGCGATCTGAAAACATAGTAAAAGTAGATGAGACAATTTTAAAGAAATTTTTTGTAGAATAGAATACTTCAGTTCAAAGGAAACTACAACAATCTGATGATTGTCCAACTGCCTGACCACTTCTGGAATGACCAATAGTTAAAAATGTTGCTAAGGGCTTTGCCCAAATGCCTCTTAAACACTGACAGATTTGGGACATCGATCACCACTCTAGGAAGCCTGTTGTAGTGTTTGACCACCCTTGCTGTAAACAAATGCTTCCTAATATCCATTCTAAACCTCACTGATGCAGCTTTGAAACAATCCTACATGTCCTGTCACTGAATACCAGGGAGAATAGCTCAGTACTTTCCCCTCCACTTCCACTCCTCAGGAAGATGCAGAGAGCAAGGAGAAGAGTCATCATTTTATGCAAAAACAAAAAGTTCCACATGACACATCATATTTCACCAAAAAATATGTCTGGACCAGTATGTCATAATCACTGCATAAAAAAATTATCAGGAAAAAAAAGTTGCAAGTATATTTGAAATGGGATTATTCAAAACAGAGCATTTTGTTTTGTTTTGATTTGTTTCAAGGCACTTTCTAAATCTCTACAAACTCATGAATTCTTGAGTTATATCAGTCAAACAATCCTTTATCCTTAATGTAATTGCACCTAACATCTTTAGAGGAATCTGTACTTAGTCCATGATTCTGTATTGTCATTATTACTGTTAAACTCTTGCCACTAAATCAATAGCAGCCTGTTCTGCCTCTAGAGATCACAGTATTTGCAAGAGCTTACTCCTGTTCATGGATCATTTGGATCTATGTAGAGCTTTCATATCAGTAATGATGAGGTTTGGGACATAAGAAAACAGCCACACATAATTTTATGAAATAATAGTCCCTCAAATGAGCAGCTTCAAATAAAAAGCAGAGGACACATGAAACACACACAGCAAAAGTTTGAAAATGTAGAATCCTAGGTGCATTGGAAACTAAGCAAAAAGAAGACAACTGTCAGCATTGATCTAACATGGTAATCGGAGAGATTTTCCAAAATATCTCTCAAAGCTGAAGCATAATTCTGCTGTAAGTTAATGGGAATTGTGATCCTAAGCCATGTATCCATGATAAGATTGTAGACTGTGCATGACAGGATTGCAGAATTTTATAATGGTTCAGTTTAGGAGGGTTCTATGAAAGTAATTTAGTCCAACTCCCTTGGTCAAGTAGGATGACCCAAAGCCAGTTGCCTGGGACTGTATTTGTAATATCTCCAGGGATAAAGAGTCCAAAGCCTTCCTTAGCAACCTGTTACCAGTACTCCATCCCCCTTTCAGTAAAAATATGTTTCCTGATGTTCAGACAGCCCATCATGCAGTTTGTGCCTCTCGTTCGTGCCACTGGGAACCACTGAAAATAGCCTCCCTTCAGATATTCACATAAATTGCATTCCTCCTTCAGGTATTTACATAGATTGATAAGATCCCTCCTGAGCCTTCTCTTCCCTTCTGAGCAGTGGTCCCAGCTCTCAGCCTTCCCTCACATATGTGGTACCCAGGTGGTTAACCACCCTTGTGTCCTTTTGCTGAGGTCTCTTCTGCATGCCCGTGTCTCTCTTGTACAGAGAACTGGACACAGTACTACAAGTGTGGCCTCACCAGTATTGTATTAGCAGGGCTCCCCAACATGCAGGAAGAATGAGAGCATCTTGAGGCTATCAGAAGGCTAATTAATTACTTTATTATACTATACTAAATTACACTACATCTTAACTGGACAAGAACTAGAACTAAACTGAAGAAAAACTCATGACCATCTGCTGACCAGACAGTCTGACTCTCTTGGCCCTGATAGGCCAAGGAAACAAAACACCATCACTTTTGGTAAACAATCTTCATATTGCATTCTACTTTGGCACAAACACAGGTGCAGCAAATGAGATAAGAATTGTTTTGATCATTCTGTTCTCTGCTTCTCTCCCTGCTTCTCTCAGGTTCAGAGAATGTGAATCCCACACACCAGTGCTGAATAAAGGGGCAGGATCCTCTCCCCTGGAGTCCCATATAGCCCAGGGTGCCATTTGCCTTCCTTGCAGCAAGGGTTCCGTGGCTCATGTTGAACTGGTTGTGCATCAGGACCCCCAGCTCCTTTTCAGCCGTGCTGCTTTACAGCTGATCCCCAACACATAATTCTGTATAGACTTGTTCTTCCCCAGGTACAGCACTTTGCACTTCTCTTTGAACTTCATGGGGTTCATGGTTTCTTCAGCCTGTATCCATTAAAAGGAATATTCTACTATGTTAAATATTTTGCTCCTAGTAACTGAAATTGAACTCATGTTGTTGGATCTTTTTTCTGAAAGAAAAAAAAATGGTTTTCTTCCCTTCATGGACAAGTATATTTTCCTTTCAGTAACTTCCAGTAGAAAACAATTGAAATTGTGAGATGTGAATACCCTCTTGCCTGTGCAACTTTCAAAATATAACAAAACTTTTTCAGTTTTCAGGAGATGGCAGGCAGAAGCTCTCCCTACACACTCGACAGAAGTGATTGAAAGGACAATTACATTTTGTTAACAAACAAACATTCAGACATAAGGTAAAATTATGCTTGAGTGCACAGAATTTATTTTTTCCAATAAAGATTTAGTAATAAAAATGATGAAAGACTTATTAGTTCTTCTCAGTGGAAAAGTGATTTTTATTATTTTATGATATGGTACAGATTGCTCTTCAGTAATATGTAGAGCAAACTACTTGAACAGAAAAAAAGTGTCACACGAATCAAAATGCAAATAGCTTGCTGGGGGTGTATATAGTAATTCTCTAGCAGTTTTGTTATTGTTGTTGTCATTGTTTTTTGATTGGTTTGTTGGGGTTTTTAATAGAGCAAGTATCCAAATCAAAATAAAGCTACATTAATTCAACACCCTTGAACTGGACTGGTACCTCAAGAGGGACTCAAGGGAGAAGAAGGATCCGTTGAAACTGTTCAAGTCAACAAGCACATCTCCAGACAGTCAAGGTTTTAAATTGCTTTCTTCATCCTCACTTCATTGCTTCATGCTGAAAGAAATGGCTTCAACATGTATGTGGTCTGATTAATTTCATGGTACTTATAAATTTGATTCCATTATAAATTGCATTGCAAAGTACTGTCTTCAGCTAAGATGAATATCTATCCATAAACATGCATAAATTCAGTGGCTAGATCTGCAATGCAATGAAATGGAGTGTTAATCTGAAGTTTCCTAAAGAGACATGAAAATATGTATGCTAGCAGGTAGGAGCAGCCAAACTGTGCTACACCAATACAGGTCTTCTTTTGTTCCAGCCAACATATGGCAATGTAAAACTATAGTAATTGACTGACCCTTGCATTTCAGGGTAGGCAAATTAACGTATTCAAATTAGTGGTTTAGTAGTTTCCTCACCTCCTGTTTTGTTCTAAGCATTCTGAATTCAAACCAGCCAATTGAGATATCAGTGCTAAAGGATTAAGCCAGATTGGCTTGATGGACTTAGAACTTTCTAAACATGAGAGAAATTTTCAAAAATTCAACTCCAAGAAAAAAAATCTTTTAGGCATCATTTTCACCTCCTCCTCACATACAATAAAAAAGCTAAATACAAACTATGAAGTCATAAAAACACTTCCCTCAAATCAGAGGCAAATTACATCAGGAAGAATTTATTCCCAAGATACTTCAAAATGTAAAATCACTGAATTCTAAATGACAAATCAATGTGAAGATAGTGGAAATAATGTCATAAGACATGTCAGGAGTAAAGAACTTTGTGTGAGTTTTCTTCTCTAAGGCATACAACACCCCTTTCATTTATTTATTTAATTTATCAACAGCTGGAAATATTAGGAAGTCTTGGAATTTAATTTCTTGGAATTGCGTTTTGGCATTCAAAGCTTTGCAGCTGCTAATTGCAGTATTTTGTTGCAAGCCTACTTGCATTCCAAGCCTGTTTCTTTTTCTTGTCCCATCACATGAATACTCCCTGAAGAGAGCACAAAGTGTGTTTCACTGTTGAATTTTTCATGGAAAGAAATGTCTGCCATGAACACTTGAAGTTTCCTCATCACCAGAAAGATTTGAAGGTTTGAAGTGAGCATTCTATATTAATTTCTAATATCCCTTAAAATAAAGCAAAACCCACAGAAACTTTTTTTTTCTAAATATCCTATCACACTGTATTTGTGTCCATTGTCAAAATATTGAGTCTTGTGGCTGACAACCAGAAATATTATCCTCCCTAGGATGATTATTTTCAGTGTCTGAACAAGTACTTTTCTGTTTTTGCTCTTTGTGATTGAGAAGTCCCCATAATTATCTACAGTATCATATTACCATCTTGAAAAAATTCTTCCCTCCATCTCCTCTTTTCCATGACTTGTAGAGAAGCAATTAACCTGCTATGCTGATTAAGTTTAATACTTTACTTTTCTATCTGTTATCTTGTTTCTTATATAGACTGTTCAGAATATATTTTAATATTGCTGCCAAATAGATTTCTGAGATATTTTCTCTGTACTTCATGCAACAGCAACAAAACACACTAGTAAAAAATTCTGGACAGGTTCCTTTGAAGAAGATCTTTGAAAAAACTAAATTTTTTTAATTACATATTTAAAGGAATCGTGCATTCCCTATTGCCACTGTCTATATTTCACAATGGGAGAACTACTCTGCTTTTCCAGTATAGCTCTGACATTTGAAATTCTGGAAAAGTCTTAACTGTTAGACAGAATTAGTGAACAATTATTTGTCATTAAAATATTATTTGGGGTTGAAAACAAGGGGTGTAGAGCCAGGGGATGCTTTCTGAGAATTTATTGTTGAGGGGAATCCCTCAAGAGGCTGGTAGACAACCATTTCTCCTAATGGAACCTCAAAGTGTGAAATAAAAAAATCTTATGCTAGGTTGTACTTTACAGAATAATCTGGGTAGTATAAAGCAGTTTGATTTCCTTTTATTTTTAAGTTTTTACAACTATTAATAATAGGAAAATTAGTTACACTTTAAAAAGTGATACTCTATTTCTAGAATAAAAAATAGGAACCTCTAAGTGTTACAATAACTCCATATGTATTTTAAATTTATTAGCAAGCAACTGAATGCTTGAAATACACTAAAAACTGAGAAAAACCTAGAATGCAGTGCCACTAGGCTTTATATATGTTCACGCTCAGTTAGGGGAGAATGTACCTCTTTGTTCAGCCAGCCAATGTGTGTTGCCCTCATTTTCACAAAGAAAAACTCTCAAAATTTAGAAAAAATAAGAATAATAATGAGATAAGAGGAAAGGGTCAGTGTACATTCCTGGTCAGATCAGCTCAGTTTAAGTGAGCCATAAATTAATTCTGCCAAGTGAGGAAGTGTCTCAAACCTGTGAATAAATCACAGTAAGTTAGTCTGTTACATTGGGTGAATTTAAATTTAAATAAAAGTTTATGTTCATAATCTCTCATATAACAGGATAATTCAGAAATGCTAATGTTTACCATAAATGACCATCTTAAATGAATTTTAACAAGCAGGCAGGTGAGCAGAATTTTATGGTGACTGCACCATACTCAATGCTTTCAATTACAGCAATATATTCAAAGATTTCATCTTGTTGTTCTGAATAGTCACATTGTGTTGATTCTCATAGAATTAATAACTACAACAAATCACACTTCTGAAATATTCTTTGTTCACGTTTCTCTGTCTTGGCCTCTTTTGGTAAGTTTGATGTATGATTCCTTCATACCTTAAAGTGTAAAAATAGGATGACTACTGAAAACTGTACAAACATAATACTTCATAGGCTACAACATAACATTTTTCTAGGCAAGAAATTAAGAAATTAAGGTTAAGGGAAGTACCTCTAATACACTTCAAAATTTCACATTAAATTTTCAGGACTGAAGCCTTTCTGGTTAGTTGTACCTTAACTAAATTTACTTCAGAGACTATGGTCACTCTAGCAAAAACTGTGCAAGATCCTACACTTCCTGGAGCAGTCACATGAGGAAGAGAAAATAAACAAGCTTGAAAACCTGGTACCATCCAGAACAAGATCTTGCTTGACATTAAAATCATTGATTAAAACAGCAGCTTCAAAAGGTTCAAGCCTAAGCTAACTCTGTCAGTTAAACATGCAATTACCTCTGGTCCTTTTCTTGCTCTCGCAAAATCTAAATCTGAAATTACTTTTCCCTCATCTATGGATAAAGTTACATGTTTTCCTAATGAAAGTGTAATCTTTCATTTTGTTGCTGCTTAAGTTCTTACCAAGTCAGTGTGTGCTTGTTTTCCTGGTTTGTACTGACCAAGCTAACGTGATATGGACCTAGCTGCCGTTTGCATCATGAACCTTTAGACCTCTGTTAAGATACCCACTATTACCTTTCTGATTTTTAGCACCTTAATGTATGTGAGAGGGTTCTTGTAGGGTTTATTTTACACTATAAAAAAAATATGACTTTTCAATCAAAAATTTACATCCAGAAAGTGTTAAAAAGACACAATTTTCCCCCCCTCCATTATAGAAGAAATGCTTTTGTCAAACAGCCAAAAAAAAAAAAAAAAAAAAAGGGGAATTTGTTAGAACTATCTGACCTGTGATTTGTTTTTCTTCTGATCTAATTCTTATCTAAATAGTCTTGGTTTGCTTCCAAGAAAACATATTTTGCCTACTGTGAGGTTTAATTAGTTATAGCTGGCATAGCACTTTAAAGATGTGAAGTATTCTGTCCAGCCTAAGTTACCTCTATCATTTACTGCCTGTCTAAATTAAACTAAATAAAATATCATGCTACCTTTTTTTTTTTTTTTATAGTATTATTCTAGAAATACACATCCTAAATAAGATGCAAAATATTTCTGTGTTTTTGCATAGTGGAAAAGTATTGTTCCATAGATAAATGTCCCTTTATTTACCATTCTCAGTCATCAACAGCAGAAACACCAGCATTTCCACTGAATGCCAAGAACGCCAATATGGCATCATTTGTTTTTATTGGTAGTACTGAACCCAAGTTAAATCACAGCCCTCTACCAGACATTGCATATACACATTCAGTCCCAATCTGTAAAGCTTGCAGTCTAAATGAACATCATAAACTGACAGACATAGGAAGGGAACTGAGGCAGAAAGGTCAGTCAAACACCTGTCCAGCTCACATAGCAAGATTTGTAGAACTGAGATTCAACCTACCTAGATTTCTTGGGGTTCAGATCATGTTTTAACAGCAACACCTTAGGCTGGTACATGTCAACTGGTTGGGGAAAGAGGGACCTGAAGGTTTATTGTTAACCTACAAACAGAAAAATAAGGATTAATACAGCAAGTCTAATCCTGGGATGCATCAGTAATATGAATGTAAAACCATAGTTGTTCATCAGCTCAGGAAAACTTAGTTGGAGTCAAAATCTGTGCTAAGACACTTCAGGAAAACTGAATCAGTTAGTGCACAATAAGAAAAGAGGAAAAGTTCAGGAAACATTGATAACAACCCACAATAAAATAATGATGGATGTAAGCTTATTTAATCTAGGAAAAGAGGAGGGAGGTTGTGGTTGTTCACCCTTGTTTGGCCACCAGGTGTTCATCCAGATGTTCTCTCACTCCCCTTCCTCAACAGTATGGGGGAAGAAAACAAGGTGAAAAAATTAGTGGGTCAAGATAAGGACAGGGAAATCACTTATTACCATCATGGACAAAACAGATTGAACTTGGAGAAGATAAATTTCATTTATTGTCTATTAAAAATGGCACAGATTATTAAGAAACAAATCAAAACTAAAGAGACTTTCTATGAACCCCACCTCCCATTGTTCCCAGGCCCATCTTCACTCCCTCACTCTTGTATCCTCTATCTGTTCCCTTCCTGAGCAGTACAAGGGCATGAGGAATGGGAGTTAAAGTCAGTTCATAACACATTGTCTCTGTTCTTCCTTCCTCACACTTTTTTCCTGATCCAGGGTGGGGTCAGTCTGACATGAACTCTTTTCACAGGCTGCAGTTCTTCAGGGCAAATCCATCTGCTTCAGTGTGGGGTCCTCCATGAACTACAGAGCAGATGTCTGTTCTGATGTGATTATCCATGGGCTGCAGGGGAATAAACTGGTCTTATTGATGATCTATGTGGAATCTGTGGTGCCTAGAGCACCTCTTCCCCCTCCTTTCCTTATGTGGGTGTCTAAAGGGCTGTTTTTCTCCTACTTTTCTCACTTATTTTTTTCACTCTTGTGGTTTAACCCCCCAGCCAGCAACACATCCCTACACAGCTACTTGCTCACTCCTCCTGGGTGGGATGGGGGAGAGAATTGGAACATTTAAAAGTAAAAAAAAAAACTTGTGGGTTGAGATAAGGAGAGTTTAATAGGTAAAGTATAAACTGTGCATGCAAGAAAGCAAAACAAGAAATCCATTCACCACTTCCCATGGACAGGCATGTGTTCAGCCATGCCCAAGAAAGCAGGTCTCCATCACATGGAACAGTGACTTCTGTGACTTCCAAACATCCCCTTCTTATTTCTCTTTCCCCCAAGATTACATGCTGAGCATAATACCATATGATGTGGGATATTCCTTGGGTCAGTTTGGCTCAGCTGTCCTGGCTAGGTTCCCTTCCACTCCTTGTGCACTCCCAGCCTCCTCACTGGTGGGATGAGGAGTAGGAAAGACCTTGATGTTGTGTAAGGGCTGCTCAGCAACAACAAAAACATGCCTGTATTATCAAAACTGTTTTCAGCACAGTGAATCCAAAACACAGGCCTATACGAGTTATTGTGCAGGAAATGAACTTTATTCCATCCAAAACCATTATGCTTCTCTCTCTTGCAACTGCTGCACAGCAGTTTTTACCCTTTCTTAAATGTTAAATAATAGCATCATGTATGTTACATATATGTTGCATGCAAATAACAGAGCCACCACCAGCTCATCACTGATGGCTCAGCTTTGGGCAGCAATGGGTCCATTTAGGAGCCAGCTGTAACTGCCTTTGTCTGACACAGGGACAGCTTCTGGTCTCACAGAAGCCACCCATGAAGTGAACCCAACACAGAGGTGAAATATTCAATTCTTAAACTCTATTAAAATATATGTAATGGAAGTTAGTAAAGAAAGAAATATCATGAAGCTCAGGAAATCTCCTGAGCTCAAAATGCATGGACGCCAGGAAATCATTAGGGATTAATTATGGATGCTTGCCCCACATCCTGTAACTGTCACTCTTATTGAAGGACATGCATGTTCTTCAAGACAGAACACTGGTTAAGTGGTCCACTCTAAACTAGAGCTCTTAAATCTCTTATCTCTTAAATCCCTTTATTCATAATTTTATAAAACCAATCTAACATGTTATTTTTTTTTCTCTTAAAAGTCACAAATAGAATTCAACAAGGTTCACTTGTTACACTACAAAAATCTCAGGATTTGAATACATCTCTTCTGTATCAGACTAAGGACTTTTCAAAGTACATAAATAGCTACAAAAGGAAGTGCTATTTACTCAAAACAAGCAATAATACCTATTAAAGTGGTGATGCTTCAAGATAAATACATTAACCTAAGGATACTTCTGTGTTCTGGAATAAACTGGTAAAATCTTGCTGAAGTGTCCTGAAAGGTTAGACTGGTGAGAAATATTATTGTACATGCTCTTACACTTCTTCAAGCTGAAATTTTTAAGGAATAGAGCAATTTAAATCTCAGTGGAAAAAACCTAAGAAGTTAATGAAAATATCTTGGGTTAAGGAGGACATCTGGGCCTTCTTTATTCATGTTCTTAAAATGAAACAAATGTTTAAAATGTTCCTGAAGTGTGTCCAATGTAAACAGTGGCTAAATCTTCAATCACTTCCTTGGGTAAGACAAACCATTATAATGAACAATCTAAGTCATAACAGAACAAAAGACACATTTGTACTATGATTATGTGCATTGTGCCACAGGCTAAACCCTGAAATTTAACTTATGCTGATACCTTTACTAAAATCAGTAGGGACACATTAAAAAAAAAAAAAAAAAAAAAAAAGAGGTTCAATAGTCAGGTTTTCCCTCGATATTTCTTAAAGGGATTTTTTTCTGAAAGGTACCAGTTGGATAATAGGTAAAACAGCTTTCCTTCCTACCCTTCCTAAGTAATAGAATTATCAAAGAATAGCAGCTTAAGCTTCTTATACGTGCTTCTGATACTTATTATATTTATAATCTTATTCTTATATATTTAGTAACAAATGACATTGTTATGCAGCCTTTTAGTGCTACTTACCACTGGCTAACTACTTCTATAATGTAAGTGGCCCATACAGTCCTGTTCAGAGATACTCAGGGGTTGGTACCAGGGAGAGTAAGCTATTCAGAATTCATAATTTGTGTTAGATAAATACAAAAGGATTTAGAAACTGTTTAGCTGATGCTTCAATGTTTTACTGAAAAAAAATAACAAAAATAAGACAAATATTTATTTTAGCAGCAAAACGCAGGATAATTATTTATTGGTTATTTAATGGCTATTGAAGAGGTAAACTCAACCCCATAGCAATACACTTTCAAAGATTCTTCTTCCCTCCCTCTCAGTAGTTCATTTTAAAGTGTGGTCATGCTGTTGACACACAGTCAGCAAATGCCAAGCACCAGAGCTTTAAATTCAGTCAAATCTGAGTTCCACTTTTGCATTCCACACTCACAAAAAGAAGTAGGAAGCTGAAATATACCCACTTTCACAACTTCAAGCTTTACTTATTTATGCTTCCAGGAACACTGCTGGAAGTCTTAAATCATGTTAAAGTTGGTCTCTAAATAGGATTTTCAAACTTCAGAAGAAATGCATAAGCAGTGTAAAGCTCTTTCTTCTTATCTTGCATCACCAGTGCTTACACTAATTTCAACAAAATAATCTCTAAAAGGCACAGATTTCATAAATTAGCAACACAGTACCCGTTGGAATCCATCCTTCAGATCATCTGGAGGCTTTGCATTAAGAAGAAAAAAAGGAGAACAAAGCAACAATGTAAAATTTAAATCTCTGCCTGAAGCACACAGTGTGATATGAGCATTGATACCAGACTCTGTTTTAAATTAAAAGCAATTTAAGGAAGTTTTTTATAAAGTAAACCAGCTAGGCTGCAACTGAATAACATAATAGGCTTTTACTGCACTGTTTGCTCCTGTTGCCATACTCTTGTCTAGTGTTTCTCAGGATTTATAGGACTTTCTTGGAGGTCTTAAGAGTTCTGGATTTTAGTATTTCTTTGCTTTTCTTCATCATCCTTTGTAAATTACTGTTGTCATGTCACAGGACCACAACTGTTTATTGTGAAAAGTCACTAATGACCAAATGACCCTGCCACCTGGGGAACTTACAGCCTCATGTTAAACTCCAGCTATATTAAAAAAAAAAATCTTCCCAGGCTATTGATCCTCTGGCAGTGTTTGATTGTACCCTGGAGGCAGGTGACAGCAAGGCAACTGAGTTCTTACTGTTTTACACTCCCTATTACACAAACCAAATAAATCTTCCCTAAATGAATTCACATTTTTTTCTCACTTCTCTCCTATGTGACAGTTCAGTATTGAACAATCTGTATACTGTTTGCTTCTGGGATATTGAAACCAAAATCTTCATAATCTTCATAACAACAAATTTCTAGACCCTCAATTTAGCTTTAAGATAGTGGCAGCATTTGTTGTGCTCTACACTCTACAGAGTTTTGAAACTGTCAGGTCCAAAGCATGACTTCTTTAATACTTATCAGGGTCTCCTTGTGCTACCCAGATTATCTCATTTTGGAAAACACTTCCACTAAGTAGAAATATGGGCTACTCCTACAATATCACTTGTCTTATACTGTGACTACAAACATAGCAAGCTGACCTCATAGAGAATGAAATGAGACTTTAATGATCAAGATACTCTAAAATATGAATGTCTTGAAGAAAAGCTGCAAGATTTAGTCAAAAAAAGAAGTTGAAAAAAGGTTACATTAACCTGCCAGCTTCCCCAGAAGGAAAAATAACCCCAAACTCATGCCTAAATAACCACAGCAAGAAAAAAAGCAAAGGATTGCAGAGTCTGACTGAATATGTGTTCTGAGAGGTGCTAACATAAAACTTAAATTTTTCTTTTTCATTTGAAAATCTCACTCAATTTAGAGTGTACAGTGTCCTTTACTTCATGGTTTAATACACCATAGTGCATATCATGGTGGTCTTAACAGCAAAGTCATCTTAAGAAAAGAGCTGCAGTAATGAATAAGCAATTGGAGTCACAGGTGTGGTCAAATTTGAATATTTGAATATTCAAAACAGATTTTCTTGAAAGACTTCTCTTCTGATTGCCTATTTTCTCCAGCTCTTTTTTCACTGTGTTTTAAGCTCAGTTTCCTTTTGTGCCTTACCTGTGACCTGGTCATCTGCCCTCTCTCACCTCTCTTCTGTTTCCTTTCCTGTTCAGTTTATGTCTTTCTAACTCCCTGCCTTCAAAACCCCATTAATTAATTTGGGTTTCTTGGCATCGAGAATCACTTTTCTTTTTTAATCTTGAAAACTTTTTTTGCCTTACATCTGCCATCTGTATTTCTATAGTTTAGTATCATCTATGACTTTCTGTGTGACCAGCTGATTTGGTAATCAAGCACAGGGAATGGTTTCTCCACAACAAATTCTTGTGTAACTTAGGGTTCTTCCATCTGGAAAACAGTTTTAGGAAGGCTACAAAAGAGGGTTTCAAAACTGTGACTGATGTGGGTGGGTTGGGGTTGACCAGTCACAGAATACTTGAAAACAAGGTGCAACCAAAGAAGACCCCAAGGAGCAAGACTGATCAAAAGGCAGAAGTCCTTCCTACAACCAGCAGTAGATCTGGAGGACCCTATCAAGAATGTGTACACTATCTCTTTTGTTCATAGCCACCACTGGAGACAAAATATGGACCTGATCATGACCAAAACAGATTTTTGCATTAATATCAACAATGTCAACCACAATGGGATCATTCTTAAAGACTAGCAACAAGCTAGTAAAGACTAGCAAAGACAGCTAGTAAAAAAAAAAAAAAACCAAAAAAAAAACCAAAACCGAAAACCACCAAAACTAAACAATTTTTCTTTCGATTTCTGCCAAAAAAAAAAGAAGTTTGTTTGGAAAACTTTATGTTGTCTTACTAAATGGACTATAGATAAATAAATTAGTTAGACAACAAAAATATATTTAGCTGAATTGAAAAAACACTCTTTCATTGTATATTTTGCAGTTATTTCCATGACTAACTCCTTTTTCTATATTAATCTCACAGCTGGAGATTTAGAACTTGTCACCACATTTGAATATGAGGTTGTTTGGACTGAATACAATGTTTAGTATACAAGGACAACTTATGACCTTCTGTCATCAGTTCTGTCTTAATATTATGTACATATTTTATTTCAGCTCTTTGAAGTGCTATTATTTTAAAAGATAATAGAAATGTCTGTAATTTCCCCTTTTTATGCACATTGCCTCAACTATGCTACTGTGTCACGACAATTCTCATTTAATATAAAGTAATTTAGGCTTGTAAAAGGAAAACATGCAGCTAGCAGGATATTGTGTTACTAGAAACAGAGGTGTTTTACCTCTTACATTTTGAGGAGGCATCAGCTGCAGAAAGTTGTGTTAAATCTGAGATTACAATAACCAGAGAATAGGCAGTATTTCAGTCCCATGTACTCCATTTGCTCTCTCTCCATCATATCTGCCTAAGACGCTCTAAGGGCTGGAGGTATTTGAGAAAATGAGAAAGTCCTGCCTGGACCCTCACTGCATTTAATTCCAAACAAAAATGGTCACCAAAATCCTAATTGTTTCAGTAATTTATATTTTTTAAATTAGGCTGAGCTCTATCTTTAGTTTGTACATGCCATTAACCAATATTTCACATTCAAATACTGAAGCTTTCTGCCTTGATTTATGTTATACAGGAGGTTAATTAAACTCACTGATGAATTTTTACTGAGGTTTCCAGCACTGAAGCGGAAACCAACATTCATTTTTTTAAGTTTCAGGTTGGTTCCATCTCAAGAAACCATGTATGTTCAATTAAGGATTTATAAAATCCGCTGGAGTCTTTGAAACTGTTTAAAAGCCTGTGACTTTCCCTGATGAGGAGGGAAGGATAAAAGGTAGTAAAAATTCTGAAATGAGGACATCCTGTGAAGGGGAGAAAGCATAATATGGGATTATTTAAGAAAAGACTATGCACTGCATTGCAGTGTCAGTGAAGTAAAATCAGTGTTGCTGAGGCTGCTTTGGATATTCTCATATTTCTCATCATCACAAAGAAATTCCTATAAAATATAGAAAGAATTGTAGCTATCTCTGTTTACAATGACACACATATATGTGCATGTGCTCATATATCTGTATTCATGTTTATATGAAAACACTGATTCCATTACATTTATTCCTGCCAGGAAGTACCAATTCATTTTACTTGCACAAATGAAGTAATTTTAAATCAATTAATGGAAGTACTATCTCCTTTTGAACTTCCTATAAACTTCTTTCTCCTCTTATGCAACCACTAGTCAAGGAAAAGGAAGATCCAGCACTTTCTTTGTTCTTTCAGAAAGAGAGAACAAAAAACTGGCTGCATCTACTAGTGTCAGACTACAAAGCTCCCTCTCCCTCTTCAAGGAACTAAGTTATGTGGGCATGTAACAGCAGTTAGCTCTGCTAACTAAACATCTGCAGCCACTTCTCATTAACCTTTCCTGAGGAACTCAATTGTTTAGCTATAAATTATAATAATTGTTTTGCAATATTTTTTACTTTAACTGCATTTCCAAGACAATAAGTATTTTAACCACAGAATTACACTTTCCTCTTTTCAGCCTTCCAATCTCTATTTGACCTTTACTGTGGCTCTTGGATGTCTGAGCTCACAGGGTAAGTAAGCTGCCTTGGCCTGGAGGAAGTCCCTCCATGAGAGCTAATAGCTGCAGAAGCTGTCCTTCACTTTCTAGGAGCTCAGGCTAACTCCATTCAAGCTAAGAACGTTTTTAATGTAACTCTTAGTGCATTACATCTTTTCCATTTGATAAGTTGACACATTACAGAAAATACTTAAACCTCTTAAACCTGAAAGTGACAAATCCATTATCCCAAAGAAAGGGTGCCTAATGGTGTTAGCAAATAACCTAAACTAACAGAAGTTCTGCAGATTCCAAAACGAGATAGTAAAATATACTTTTTCTATAGCAATAGAAAAAGAATTATTCGGCATAACAGGTTTTATAAGTCAGATATGTATACAACAGTATAACTGACAGACACATCAGAGAGGATGCATTACATAACTTTATGGTATCCTAAAATTGTCTTTCTTGGAAGAAAAACAATTTAAACTTTTGCCGTCCTCACATTGAAATATGAAGTGGCTAGTATAACATCAAAAATTGCATTTTCTTTATTTATTTCCAACAAAGATTTTTTTTAGGACTAGTGACAGTCTTTAATGTGGCATTTATGCCATTTATTCCATGTGTGTTCACATGTCCCTTCTTCTGACCACAGAAATGCTTTTTAATTAGAGTAAGAAAAGAAAACCACACTAGTGATTTACAATCTATTACTATTAGATCACTTGAAACTTAAATAAAACTGTCTTGACTTACACTAGCCAGAAATCTAACCCTAAAACAGAAAACTATCCCAGATTTTTCCAATTAAATTTCTCTCCTATTCCATGTGAAAACTTACCCTGCTTTTTTGAAAAGTAGGTTTAGGGAGTAAAGATGAAATTTGCTATATGAACTGAAACTGTATCCCTGTTTCACTAACAGAGGAAGAAATATTCGGGCTTTTTTTTTAATTGATTGATTAGTAGAGTAAAACCTAGTCCCTAATAACCATGACTAGACATGAAATGGCAGGCAACATGGACAGCTTCCCACAAGATGCAGCACTTAAACAGATGGCATGTAAAAAGTGAAATTTACCAGTAGCTTTAAAAGACCACATAAACAGAAAAGCAATCTAATATGGAATTGAAAACAAAAAAAAAAAAAGTTTTTTTTAAAAAATTTATTTAATTAAATCAAGTTTTCTTTAAAAAAATATTCCCTCATGGTCACATTAGTAGGTCAAGATTATGAGAGTGAAAAAGTGCAAAAATTATGTAGAAGACTTCTTGAAATAAAAAAAGAAATCAAACAAATAAACAAACAAAAAACCCCCCAAAAAACCTAATCAAACAACCAAAAAAAAAATCCCATTTCTACTACTTTATGATTCTTCTTCATTTAGTCATCCCAGCCATAGCCACAAGCAGGCTGTCTTTGATCACATGTTTGTCCTGGCTCAGTCGTTCTCCAACAGCATTTTCTGGTTCATTTTTCTACTCAAAAGACAAGATTATCCAGCTGTTGATCATTCCTGAATTTCCTCTTCCATTAAGTGGCACATGCAGTCCCTGATGCTCAGGAGTTTCTTCTCAGAAGGAAAACCACATAATTACAGTGCCTACTATCCATGCAGTCATGCTGGCTTTCAAAATGGAGTTTGAACTTCAGAGAGTACTTTCACAAATGCAGACTGCAACCTCTGAATCTCTTGCATCTGTCAGTTGAGTTTATTGAAAAGAAAAGAAAAGAAAAGAAAAGAAAAGAAAAGAAAAGAAAAGAAAAGAAAAGAAAAGAAAAGAAAAGAAAAGAAAAGAAAAGAAAAGAAAAGTATATAGCAGTATATAGGATTTATACACAACTTGTAGACCCAGTGCTAAGCAGCCAAGTCATTAAATGTTCTGACAGTGTTAGGCTGTAATATTATTCTAATATTGTGGTCAGATGACCTTGTCTGGCTGTCAGGTGCCCACCAAACTTCTCTGTCACTTTTCCCTCTACCAGTAAAACAGAGGGGAGAAAACATGACAAAATGTTCATAGGTGAAGATGAGATAACAGGGAGATTACTTACCAATCACAATCATGGGCAAAACAGGCTCCACTTGGTGAAATTAAGTTTACTGCCAATGAATAACAGAGTAGAACAGCAAGAACTAAGAATAAAACTAAAAAACACCTTTTCTCCGCTCCTCCCTTCTTCCTGGGCACAAATTCACTGACAACTCTTTTACCTCCTTGTCCAAGTGGCACAGGGGGACTGGGAATGAGGGTCTTTGTCAGTTCATCAGAATTTTTCTCTTCAGCTTCTTTCTCCTCAAGAGGACTCCTCACATTCTTCCCCTGCTTCTACATGATGGCCCTCCTACAGGAGACAGACCTCCATGAACTTCTCCAATGTCAGCCCTTCCCACAAGCTGCAGTTCTTCATGTTTTCCATTGGTCCTTCAGGCACAGGCTGCTCCAGTGTGGGTTCCCTACAGGGTCACAAGTCTTGCCAGCAAACCTGCTCCTGCATGGGCTCCTCCCTACACAAGGACACAGGTCCTACCAGGAGCCTGCTGCAATGTGGGCTTCCCAGGGAACCACAGCCTCCTTCAGGCAATGTGGGCTTCCCAGGGAACCACAGCCTCCTTCAGGCAATGTGGGCTTCCCAGGGAACCACAGCCTCCTTCAGGCAATGTGGGCTTCCAGGGGAAACCACAGCCTCCTTCAGGCAATGTGGGCTTCCCAGGGAACCTCAGCCTCCTTCAGGCAATGTGGGCTTCCCAGGGAACAACAGCCTCCTTCAGGCATCCTCCTCCCAGCATGGATCTTTCATGGGCCTAGGTGGATCTCTGTTCCCTCATGGACCTCCATGGGCTGCAGGGGCACAGCTGCCAGCACCTGAAGTATTTCCTGCCCCTCCTCCTCCACTGACACTGGTGTCTGCAGGGCTGTTTCTTTTACATATCCCCACTCCTTTCCCAGCTGTTTTGTAGTGGATTTCACCTTTTCTTATTATACCAGAGGCACTCCCACTGTTTCTGCCTGGCTCAGCTTTGTCAGATGTTCCCAATAGCAAGTCCCTCTCTAAGGCAGCTGGCACAGACTGTCACACATGGGGGAAGTTTGTGGTGTCATCTCACAGTCCCTGCAGATTGTCCCCCAAAACCTTGCCACATAAAGCCAGTGCCAATGCAAATGTAAATGTATCATGTTGCTGATGTAATTGACTTCAAGGTTTTCTGAAGAGTTATACCTCAAATCATCTCAATTATGATATATTGCAGTACCACACACATGAATCATGCAAAGATAATACAAATTCAGCATTTTTTATCTCATGACTTCATTTGGCTTTCATGTAATTATTTGGCTGCATTACAGGGCTACCAAATAACACTGAATCAACATGCATCTAAGTCAGTGGAAAGATGTCTATTGATTGCAATAACCTTTGCACAAGAAATGGAGTGAACTCACCACTTGTAACTACACAAAGAGATTAGAATTAAAAAACCTCAAAATCATGGAAGTTAAAATTTCTCCAATTTTTTTCACTGACGTCATTCTCTTATTAGTGATACTGATTTAAATAATTAATCTAATGAATTTTACATTCTCTAATCATTTGAAAAACAAATGCTTCAAATAGATCACATGCACAGTCATGGAAGCCAATGCAGAAAAACATTTTATTTCATATGTACAGTATAAACTGTCATAATATTCGTGTCAAAAGGAAATGTTTTAGTGAGCTTTTAGTAATGGAAACATTTTGATAACAACAACAAATCTGGGGAAGCGAAGCTAGGAATGTGAACTCTGGAAAAATTTTTAGACGTATTATATATGTTGCTATTTTACATATGTTGTTCTGTTAATTAAATGGGAAGTAGTCTTGATGAGTCAGGCCTTTGGGACCAATATGGAGACAATCAAATTTTATATAAGGTATTCCTCCACAGGAAAAGGATAATGTGGCTTTCCAGTGTAAAGGCAGCATCAAAAATTCTTACATACTCTGAAACAGATACAGCCAGGAAAGCCACTCAAATATGCCACCTGGTAAATGTTTGACCACTTCACATCTAACTGCAATGTACTATCAAGCAAAAGACATTTTTCTATTTTAAGATGTCCAAAGACAAGTTAGTGCTTCTGAGAGAGCTTCCTATCTTAGAGTTTGCTTAAAAATGAAGTTCTAACTTAATCAGAAATTGACAGATTTAGACAAGTAGAATTCCATTTCATGGGACATACAGTTATTTCAAACTTTGCTTTCATTCTGATGCAATATGAATCATAAGGCATAGTTTTCTACACAGAAGATATGTCCAAAAGTGGATTTTTATACACATTCATAGTATTGCAAGTCTCATTTTATTTCTGTCTCTTCAAGGAAAGTATCACTAAAATATAAATATGTCCACACACAATTTTTGTTCAGTCTCATCAGGAGAACCTTTCTAGCTAGGTCTGAAAATGGCACTCTAGCTTTGAAAGGATTTTAGATTTAATAGACTGATGTTAATTTGTTTTAGTTTTAACAATCTTTTGTCCTATTACTCAGCAATCCACTTATTTCTATAAAATTTAATTATATGTTGATTAATTTGATTTTTTTTACTTATTGCTATATTCATGGCCTCCCTGGGCATAGAATTCCCAAGCAAAACTTAAATTCTAATTTTATTTTTCAGTGACTTCCCTGGAAACCAGGTCAATTACGGACATTTTGGTAGAAGTAAAAATTTACAGGAGGACTCAGCAGATGTTAATATATATGAATCATACTTGAAAAACAAATGAGTCCACAGATCCAGTGTAAATTATAGGTTTTATTAACAACTCATAAAATTTAATTAAATTACAATTAACTGTCATTGACTTCAATAAGCTTTAGATCAGTTGTTAGTCAACATATTTGATACTTCTAAAGCAGATGGAATGTGTTCCTTTTTTTATTATTTTGAATTTGTACTTTAGTAGGTGGTATATTTTTATTAGGATTTTATCAGGTGTCAGGGTTCCCAAGGATCAAGGACAAGGTTACAGTCTCTTAGGAGTATTTATGAATTTTGAATTGTGTATATTCCAGTAATTAATTTTTTTTACAAAATAAATAGATTTTTCATTTTAATAATGCTAGAAGTGGCATATTATTATAAGTGGCTCTCCAGAAGTTTTTTTGTTTTGTATGTATATGCATATATATGCACACATATGATATATTTGTGTTCAATGTATATCTTTGAAATGCACACAAACAATATATCTATTGAGTAATATTTCCCTATGGAAAAAAAAAGAAATTATTTGTATTTAAACTGAAATAATACAATAATTTTGTTTAATGTATTTCAGTGTTTTATAGAATACTTGAACTATTTAAAACTGGTATTTCCTTTCCATTGATATGGTTGATACAGTAATAATTTTATCTTCTTGCAGAGATTTTTATTATATATTACTAAATATTGAGATATCTTTATACAATCACAGACAAATCGTCTACATGTCCCATGTTCCTTAAACTCTACTAAATCATAAGACTTTTTTTGTCCTCTAGTAGTTTAACTATAAAATATTCCTTTTCAAAAATAGCATCGCTTAAGCTAATGTACAGAAAATGCAATTTTTACTTTAGTTACTGTTTTGAAACCTAAACACTGCCTTGTACAGATGAATCTTCATAGCCTAAAGAAAGACTTTGAGCACACTAAAAAAATGTGAGTATCAGTTTGTCTTCCTTAAAAAGCAACCTTTGGTGTGTCAATTTTGTGTTTAAAAACTCCCTAATTATTGCATAAAATCAACCATTGGGCTCCTTTTGTTCTTATTCTGTGCTAAGCATAAAAAAATTAGATTTTAAAAACCATCAGGGCCTACATAATGGTACACTCTTGACAAAGAACAAGCTTATGTTCTGTCAAAGCTACTTCAGTGTAGCTGCTTCTCATACAGCAGAATTTGGGGGATGCTGGTTCAGAAAGCAGTTTCTTCAACTTTCCCTCTTGGAAAAACAAGTCTTAACTTTATCAATACGTGCAAACATTTTTGCCTTAAAACTCCTTTTGTCTCCCCTTATATTTTCCACCTAGGATAATAGCAGTGGGTGATATTCATTCCTGTTCCCACATCAGAAGAGTATAGAAAGGCAGTTTAAGGTGATTAATTTCTCTTACTACCTGGAAGAAGAGAATGTTACCTCAATATCTCTCCCAACTGAGTCTTGTTGATCACTACTACCAGTCTAGCAAAATCAAGCTAAAGAAATAACCCATATTCATGAGAGAAATTGGTCTGTGGTAGCCAGGATATTTGGGCACTTGGGGCTCATTCATACCAATCACACTTGTACAGTACTTAGAAGAAAACTGTGTGTTGGCTGCCATTTTGTTGTTGCTAGGTTGTTTGGGTTTTTTTTTACATAACACTTCATTTCAGTCTTGATTTGTGTTGGACCCTCTGGTGAAAAAGATAAAGGGGGGGGAATATAGCATGTAATTTGAAACCAAAGTCTCTGTATTTTAGTATAGACAGCGCTAGAGTGAGAGCTGTAAGGACTACATTATAAAACAGAACAGCTCCAGAGTTAAACAGTGTGACATTGCCAAATACTAGGAATAAAGGGCCCTCTTCCTTAAAATGGGAACTCAAAAAGGGAAAATATAGCTCTCCTGAGGGTTAGGCAAGTGTCTTCGGAGAGGACTTATATTTTATCCCCTCATATATAATTTGCTGCTTGTACAACCACCACTATCCTTGCAAAGCTGTTGGTCTGTGGCCATGCAGTTAAAAGTCATTGCCATGATGTGTCCACAAGCAGAAGAGAGCTCTCTGCACCAGTTTCAGAAAGCAGCCATGGGCACAACACACCCAGTGTGTCTGCATATCATATGGTTTCCCTCAGAGTCCCTGAAGTCTACATGTGAAAAACTGATGCAAGCTGTTGTGGTTGCCTGTGCAGTTACTGGACATGCTCAGATATAAGGAGTCCTTTGTTTTCTAATGGGTCTTCTCCAGCTGTTTGTGGTTATGCAAACCACAAACACAACTTGCCTGGTCTTGAGCTAAGCCTGGGCATAAATCACAAGATGAAAATTACAGTTAGCCAGAGAAACTCTAATCTTCACTATGGAGTAGTAGACTAAAGACAAAGAGTACAGTTCTCCCATTTTCAACAGCTCTCTTAGGCAATGGAGAGGCCTTGAAAGAAGCAGATTGACCTCAGAAGAGGAAATCGGGAGGAGAGAATATCAGGAAATGGAGAAAACTACTATAAGCAAAAGGAGAGAAAGTCATCAGTTAGAAATGTCACAGTGACCTCTCCGGGGCAATCCAAAAACTGAAAAACAGAAAAGTATTTAGTCATATTCCTTTTCTGACCACACAAAACATTGCACAAAATTTGACCCTTGCTTTGCTGGGAACATCAGCAATCTATCTACAATATAAGGAAAATAATGTTTGCTGGCTTTCTAAAAAAACAAGCTGTAGCTGTGCTCTGCAAGGCAGGTGAAATGCAAGCAGTGGAAGAATGGGGGCTACTCAGATTCCTGCCCGTGCCTCGAATCACGTCATCTCAGCAAGCACCCATGAGTTATGGTTCTGCAGTAATTCTCAGTTTATCATGAGAGAATCAATGTACAACAGGGGGGAATTCACTACCCTAAGACCCTAAGGGTTTTAGCAGCTTCAAGATTGACAGGTACTAAATATTCATATATAGAAATGATGAGGTTTTGCATCTTTTTGTGCAATGTTTCTTTTAAGCCCTGGACCTCTGACCTACACTCAGGCTCACATTCCAATACTAAATGCAAGGATTAATTGTAAAAAATTTCCTTCAAAAATTAAATTTTCTGAAGCAATTATATTACTGTTCTTCACACACATGAAGTTTCAGCCTGATGCACCAGAAATTATAAGCAATGTCAGATGCAAATGAGATTCTCATACACAATAAATTCCCTCTTCAATAAATGAAGTTTCTACGTTTCATTCCTGAAATTCATATTTCTTGCCTCCCAAAAATGGTTTTCTAATATGCCTCAAAAGAAAATTAAATTTCTAAATCTTACAGAAAATTAAAACAACTTCTTTCCCTTGTCCTTACCACTCAAGTTTGGGCCATAATAAATCAATCATAGGTGTGGAATGAAGGTTCAGAAGTGTCAGATTAAGAAACTCCGCCTTTTAACATCAAAATTATGCATTTAGAAATCACAAACTGACACTTAGAGAAATAAACATTATTAAAATATAATAATCAATAATTTCCCCTCTAGTATTTTTTTTACTTCATTAGAATTTTATATTTCTTTGAAAAATACTGAAAAAGTTTTCCTTGTATCTATTATTCAAAATAAGTTATGCATATATCCCTGTGCATGTTGCCAACCAGTGAGATTTAAGAGAATGTTTCTCACTAAATGTGGGCATATCAATATCCTTATGACTTCCTTCCTTACACTCATTCTTCAAATTTCCTTTCCAACCAGTTTCAAATAATTTTCTGTAGCCTGCAGAAACCATTCTCACTGATAATCATGTATTGCCTATTCTTCACATAGAATACAGGAATACTAGAATACTAGAATTAGAATACTAGAATACTAGAATACTAGAAAACATAGAATACTAGAACCTGTAAAATACAGGTTCTAGGGGACAGCAATTTTAAAGGAGTCATATAGTGTGGGATCTTACAAGTTAAATTATTCACATAGAGTTGCATGGTCTCACAACAGCATGGCTACCTGGAATTCTGGGGTGGTTTTTGATGTTTGAAGGGAGCATTCTCAAGGCATCAGAGATGCAAACAATAGTTTTCCTTTATTTTAATATTATACTTTCTCAACCAGTAAGTTTTTCAGCCATTGACAGAAGCAGTGCAAAGAACTCTGTGTGTGTGTGTGTGCAACACTGATTAATGATTAATGATTAATGAATCACTATCTGCAAAGCATGCTTCAGTTACAATGTCTCATGGTAAATTGCAGAAAAATCATCATAATCCACTGCTCTCAACCACTGGGAGAAAGATCCTGAAAGTAAGGAAGATGCATGCATTTAAGAGAGGCATTTACAATGCATTCACAAGAATAAGGAAGATATATATATGCCAAGGTTTACTAATGACTGTGGCTTTTATGGAGAGGTTGGTATTAGCTAGATAAATCATCTGCATTCCATTTTATCAGGCTTTCAAATGCAATTGATATCATCCATCTAGACCACACAGATCTATACTTCAGGTAAAAATCAAAACAAAGCTGTGTGGTCTAGTTTGTTAGCACTGTAAAGACAACTTATTGTTAAGCTTAAGATAAGCCTCTGCATTTAAATCTATTTATAGCAGTCTTCAATAAGTATGCCTGGGTTCTTTTTTCCTTTCCAGGTCAAAGTCACAAAGGCTGTCACAGGAAAGTGTAAATTACACTCCTTTGCTACAGCAAATCCCTTTGCATAAGGGATGGAGTACATTTCAGCTCAAAACAGTGAGCTGTTTCACTGCTACCTTCTCTCAGGATTTCTACTACAGAATAGAAGAGTGAGCAATTTAATTTTGATAAAGCTGTCAGTGGAAGTCATTGAAGAATCACAGACCTTGACCACCCCACTTTTATGTCAGAATTGCCTACTTTTAAAAGCTTACTCTAGCCCTTCATGCCAGGTAACAAAGAGAACTATAAAAAGAGATTGCATCTTGTTTGTGATCTCATTCCCTCTAAGAAAGGCAATTAAAATAGCTTTCATTTGCTTTCTATGGAAGAGAATCAGTAAAGTGAGAGGAGTACTGTATGAATCCACTCATTTAACATCCCTAATAGAACCAAACTACAAATGTGAAAATTAAAAAAAAAAAACAACTTATAATTAAAACACCTATGTCTGAGGGCCTATTGAGGTATAATAGTCTTGGTATCCTCAACAATGCAAATTTATTTTCTGCCCTGTCACCTTAGTTCTTGGTATACCATTCCCCACCCATACACACTCGCTCTCTGTGGCACTCTCCCAGCCCAGACAATGGAACAACAGAGAGAATCAGGCTTCAAAATACTTCAAAAACTTACAATAACTCAACATGTCTTGTTACAACAGAAAAAGCTACCTCAAACTGGGAGATACTCAAGCCTTCTAAAACGATTACTTGGAAAAGGAGAAGGTAGTGAGTTCCAGTTCCATCCTTCAGAGCCTTCTAATGAAACAGGACATTTCTGGCTGAGTTTCCATGTGCACACTGTGCTTTGGAAAGCCTGGGCAGATGACCAAACTCAGTTTGCAATCCTTCTTTCACAATTACAACTGGCCAAGGGGGTTGACTTATGTCTGCTATTTATAACTTATGCCCCATGGCTTCTTGTTAGAGAGCAGGCTGTGCTGAGAGCCGCGTGATTGATAGTGAGTTAATGGTTCCATTGTCTGCTGTAATGCAGAAAGTACAATTCTCATGCATCAAACTGAGAGGGAGCTTTATCACCAAGGCTCTGTGCTTTAAAGTGGTGCTGTCATTAACACTCCTGAAAGGAACAGCACCCAGGACCAGAGGCACTAGGATGAGTCTTTGATATTCATGTTATTAATACTTCTGTTAATTCCTCAGGGTACAAAAGTTGTAGAAGAGGACTCATAAGAGTTGTTATGATGAGTGCACTAGAATAAACAGAAGAAGGGCAGTTTTTCACCTTGCCTAAGGTAATGTCCTGGGGTTTTTTGTTCAGCACTGCAATTAAGTGCTTGCGATTGGTTACTCAAAATAACTGTTACAACTTTTTTAACTGCCTTTACTCAATGCATGCATTGTGTTTTTTCCCCCTACTTTACCAGCCTTACAACACTATACCTCCTTCATGATACTTACTCTCAATAAGGTGACTGGCAGTGCACACACCACTGAGTGTCTTAAAATTCAAACATTTCTATGGAATACAGGGAGCATCATTTTTCCTGGACAAATTTCACTTTTGCCTTTAATAAGTGAGGAACCTTAATTTCATTGTCACCATTCGTCATTGCCTTTGAAACTATCTACAAACCCCAACTCTGCACTGTGTGTCACGTACAGATGAAGAGCTGGAAACTGTTCTGTTGACTTTCACCTGTCTGTAGAGATTTCTTCACATGATATGGAGCAATATTACAGCCACTCACATTGGATATAAAGTAATGCCTCCAAGCAGCTGGAAGTGTCACTAGCTGTAACCTCAAAAGGTTAGAACTGCACATCTGTCCTACTGAGGGTATGATTTGATGAAAAGGGCAAAAAGCCTTAACACTGTGTTTTATTGCTCTGTGCTGAGTCCTGGGATTCACAGAAATTCATAACCTTAGAAAATTCATAGATTTGTGTAGATATATGTTCCATCATTGTGTTTTTTGAATATTTGACTCTGTGAACAAGATGAAAAACTTACTACAGCTCTATATGTGAATAAGATTTAAGTTCCAATACTTGTTTCATATTTTTGACCAAAATAATATCAATAAACTACTGCACTCCCAATTCTTGCTCAAAGTGATGTTCAGTGTTATTAGCTTCTACCTTAAAAAAAAAAAAAACAGCCAAGCAATTTTTTTTCACAGAAATATATTGCCCAGTGCTGTGTAGAGTGTTGGATTTGCACAACATTTCCTCTGTGTGCACTGAAATCCTGTGAGCTCAGACACAGCAGACATGTTAGATACAGGCTTCATTCCTCATAGAAATATCTATATGTTTAAATCTCTGCCCAGAAAAAAGTTTCAAACCGGCAAACAAGGCTTGTTCAGGAAAATCTAAATGGATGATGCTCCTAATAAATATCAGCATCAGAGTTTATGTTTCACTTTTATTTGCCCATCATAATTTTACATACAATTTTATCTTCCACTCTGAAGAAAGGCAGTCCTGAAATGTTTCTATAGACAACCTGATGTGCAATTGTGTGGGACACAATAAAAGCTGATCCAAAGCCCCCAGTGTTGACATTAATGGCAGAACCACATAATGAAAACAAGAATTTTTTGGTGCTAACATTGAAATTTTCATACAAAGCTGGGTTAAAGTTATGCCTGACCAGGATGGGATGACCTTCATACCTTGTAGGTACTTGTGTGTTTATGGTGCTAATTTTCTTAAAGTCACATATGTCCATAGAAGTTGACACAGAGTCCCGCAGACTGTGCATTATGGAGAACTGGCAACAGAGCAAACAGGGTAAATGTGAATTAAACATAATAACAGTGGTTGTGCTTTTCATAAAGGTGTAGATGACAACATGTCACAGAGGAAGAAAAAGAAACTGTCCCAGTTACAATTTTTTCAGTCAACACCCATGGAAGAAAACCAAGCCCTTTTTATATACCCCTGTTTAGCCCATTATTACCAATGTTTGTGATGGCAAAGAACAAAACCTCAACTTCCTCCCAGAAAGGAAGTAATGAGTATATCAGTCAAAAGAAGAACTTGTGAGGGACTAAAACAGATGACTAGGAGAAAAATAAACCCTGCTAATGTTTTGTTCTAAGAACTTCCCAACTCCTTCCTAAGTATTATTCATCTTTATAACTCTACTTGTCATAGCTGAAATGTTGTCTAGATTTTCCTGTTTTCTAAAGATTACCGTGTTAAATCCATTAACTAAAGAAAAAAATGTATCTGGAAGAAATCATATTTATTTGAATTATGCATACTTTATAGAAGTTCAAAATTTGAAATGCTTTCTTCAAATAAATACTGATATTTTTGGTTGAACCTCTATAATTTTTAAGGTTTGGATTGATACCTCATTGAGATAGAAGCAATGCTGTATGGAAATGTTACAAGAGGTCTCTTTTCAGAACACTTTATCTTGATTAAAAAGTTTTTTGTTTTTTTTTTTTTACCATGCTTCACTCTTAGAATTAATTAAAAAAGAATTTTAGAATGTGGAAGCTTTTACTACATGTTCAGTGTTAACATTAAAACATTAAATTCCTAGAGCAACAGAATTTACTTTTGCTAATTTTATCATCTGCTGCTGCTTTAGGATGATATGAAGATATGTGTACACTGACATCTCACTTTATTCCATCATATGTTAACAAGAACTGTGAGACAGGTGAGACACACAGTTCTGGTCTAGCATTTCTGTAGTTCCCAAATAAAGTAAATAAAGTAGTAAAAGACTTTCCCTCCATTCACATAAGCTTGTTTTTAAAAGCTGGAATAGAGATTTGCCTCTTGGCAATGCTAGTGATGTTAGGACATCACCTTAGGATAACAACTTTAATTGTACAACCATAACCTTTCACCCCAATTATGTTCAGTCTGAACTTATTTATTATTGAAGCCTGATGCACTTTTGGTACAGCACTTTTTATTTTACCTTGTCTTTTTCCCTTAGAAAATATGTAATGCCCCACATACAAAATCTTTAAAGGTCCATTGATTAAAGTTTTTTCTCTTTGACAAGTCTGAATACAATTAAAGTGCAACAAAGTCTAAAGAAAACTATTTCTTATTCCACTTTTATTTGCTCATCATGGTTTTTCTTCTCCTTTGGCTTTGTAATGTCACTTCCCACTTTCCCCCCATTCTGTGAGAAAAAGCAGCTCTAAAGTAGTTCTATCAAAACCTTCAACTTGCTGAGTAATAGTCATTTTATGTGGTATCACATGACAAACATAACCCAAGACAGAATAAGATGGATATAGTGTGTGACTTAAAGTCATGCACATTAATTACAGATTTAAGCCAAAACAAAACATCTTTTCTCAAAACTTGGTATCTTTACCTATTCACTAAGCCTGAACTTGATTGCTTGTGTCCACTATTACCCTGACTGACTGCACTGGCTTTAATTATGCTGACTTCAGTGTAATTGCTGACTGTTTATTTTCCTGAGTTATGGGAAGGCAATGCATGAACTCAGAACTAGAAAGCATTTAGTCACTTCTTACCCTCTTTTCAAGGATGTTTTTGTTATAGCATTTATAATCTTTTTTTTTTTTTGAGACCTCATTCAATCTCAGAATACAAGGGACAAAGAAAATACCTGCTTTCTCAAACTTCAGGCACAATACATAAGATTCAGATGAAAAGAACAGAATCACTGCTCCTGTACTGTGATGTGCTGGTATAAGCTGCACCCACATTAAGCTAGATTTACCTCAGAGGGTTTTTGCACAGGCACAGCAACTCAGTGTTAAGCTGTAAGTAAGGAATTTAGTCCCTAGATCCCAGTTTGTCTAATGTCTGTGTCTATAGGTATCACACCAAAGATACAGGAAATCCAGCTTTTCTAAAAAAAAAAAAAAAGACAGAGAGACCTTTTACTGGATTGTCTAAGATGACTCTATTTTGTGCAAACATCATTGATTTCAAAGGCAGAAAAAGAATACTGCCCTGAAGTTATGAAATTGCAGACGTAGTTAACATAATTTTTTTGGCACCAAGTTTAATTCAAAAGGATTAAATAAGTATATTCATAGATTTTTAAACCAATCAAATCTAGAAGCCATTTCCTGCATTAATTTCCCAGCTAACTTAATTATACTGCCCCAGGCTCTGGCTCATGATCAATTAACAGAGCTGTAAAAATCTGGAGCCCAAGTCTACCACATATTAATCACCACATCTGATGTAAGGAAAACAGCCTTTATTGTGGTTTCTGGATTTGCAATCAAACCAGTATCCACAGCTGATAAAGCTCTGCTCTGCTTTAAAAAAAAAAAAAAAAAAAAAAAAAAAATTTTTAAATTGAGTTTTTTTATTAATTAAAAAAATTGGGG
>VZRH01002609.1:811876-870075 GCA_013397555.1 Urocynchramus pylzowi
TTTTTTTAAGAGAAAATGACCAAAGCCACAGGCCTTACAACAAGACTTCAAACAAAAAGGTAGTAAGCAAATTTACAAATCTATTCAGGCAGTAATTTTCTTTTTTCTTTTCTTTTCTTTTCTTTTCTTTTCTTTTCTTTTCTTTTCTTTTCTTTTCTTTTCTTTTCTTTTCTTTTCTTTTCTTTTCTTTTTTTATTTTTGAATAAGTATAATAGCTTATTAATATAAAAGAATCCTGTTTTCAGAGGTTTCATGCTGGTAAAATTAAGCTAGTTTGCATTGGTTTTAACAGTACCTATGCACAGCACAATTGATTGGTTTAGAGCACAATGCTGCATGGTGCACTAACTGCCCTAAACACTGAAATGCAAAAATTTTGATAATAGTGTAGCAAGACAGAATCGGTTTTGTACAAAGGCACAATCTCTTAAAAATAGATTGCTTTTAAAATTAGCATCATTCTACAAATAATATGTTTTGTTTTCTCATGAATTTTGTTTCCTTCTACTTGTTCTGTCTCATGAAAACATATAGGAAGCATTATTTTATCCTAAAGGAAAAGAACTTCGGCTCAGCAGAAATAACTTTCTGCAAAAGACCATTTGAATGATTTTTTTAAAAAGGTTATTTTTATTTTTTCTTCAAAGGTTTTCTTTGTTTCTGTTATATATTTATGTATGTATTTATATGTAAATTTAAATTCCAGATATTTTCACTGAAGAGTTCATCATGTAACAACTTAGTACAAATTGATTTTTGCATTGTTAACTATAGCTATAAATAAAAAACCCCAAACTCTTCAGTGTCAAAGAAATAAGAGTCTGAAAGAAAAATTAGTCAAACTGTAATACATCATAAGGAAACCCAACTTAAGATCTGCACATCATTTTTTTTACTTTAAAAGCCATTAAATACCTTTTAGGTTTGAAAGCATAGCTCTCCAGAATTCTGGTTTCCCATTTCTGAATAGTAGCTTGGGCTTTCTTTCACTTTTTGTATTTACAGCTCTAAAATTGGTCAAACATACTGTTTCTGGTAATAATGCTTTACTTTCCTCTCAAAGGAATGAAAGACATCTTCAAGGGGGTCTCCAGGATCCTAAAAATGGATCAAAAGAAATCCAGGCAATTGAAACAGTCATTCTTGAGCACTCTCCTGCTTGTTCCTACTGAAAAGTCTATGTATTTTTTCTATAGTAAACTTTTTACATTCTCTGTATCACTGCACGTTATTGTGATAACAAATAATGTAGTGTGCTTTTGGTGTTGCTCTGACACTATCTCACTATACCACATGAAAAAAGTTTTGTAGTACTGCAGCTGTGCCATATTTGCCCCCAAATTCACCTTTACAAAATGGTTTGACTGCAAAGAATTCAGCTGTTGAAGATGGATCTCTAAGCGATCTCCCCAGACAGCAAGCCCACAACTGTTTGTGCCACCCCAGTTACCAGGCTGCTGGGTGGTTCCTTACTCAGCCCCTCAGTTAAAGAAAGGCACAGTAGAATTGTGGTGGTGGTGCCAAGAGAAGAATGGAGAGTCATTAGAGCAGGAGGGAAGACAACAAAGTCAAGTACAAGAACATCTGTGTCCATCAGAAGCAGAGATTTTATGAAATTCTGCTGGCTAGGAGGGAGGCAAGGGGCTGCAAGATGGTGCTGGCCAACAGAAATGAGATGGGTAGTGCAATAGTAAAAGTTCCTATTTCAAGAGTGGAAAAACATCTCTGGTGAAAAGCTGAACATGTAGTGAAGACTTGAGTAGGTAGTCCAGAATATGTACCCTGCCTCCAATGACAGACACTTTGTCGTTAATATATTTATCACATCAAGTTTACTAATTCAAGGATGAATTTGGGCCACTGGTTTTGAGATCAAAAAATTTTCCTGTGCCAAGACTTATGCACAGATATAAAAGCCTCAACAAACTTTGTTGCAGAAATAATTCTTTTACTCTATGATGTAATCTTTGCTGTTCTTGCTAGCCCTTGCCCCTGCATCATAAATCAGCTAACTCAGTTTTACATGTTGGAAAAAGTTTTTTACTTTATTCAGACGTCCAGTCTGTTCCAACAACCAAAGGTTCATAAAAAGAAAGAAAAGTTGATAATTTACTGAAAGCAATAGCCTTCCATCTCTGCAGCTCCACTAAAAACCTTATTTAAAAATTAGGAATTCTAGGATTGTACTTGCATCAAAAAAAAATTCTACTTACAATACATTTTTCTTACTATGCCTCTGGCAAAGTAAAACCAAGCAAATATTAAAGAACATATCTATACATAGTAATGTGATTAATTTTTTTAGTGCTGTCATTATTTTGAAGAAATATTTTGTCATAATTTTGAAGAAATATGTATTGATTTATAAATGTAGTAGATTTTGCAAGAATTCTGCATTTTCCAGAAGGAAAAAATACTCTTTTTTTACCACATATCTCTCTCTCTGTAAACCTGAGGATTTAACATAATTTACTAAGTCTTACTTTCTGTCTGTGCAAAAAGAATGTTAACCAGAGATTCTTAACTCTGAGGCAGAATCCCAGAAAGACTTTCACCACAGAAGTTGACTTTTACACTGTGCATTGTATTTTATGCACTTTATCTATTATGAACTTCAGAAATGGCATGGAGTGAAATCAAAGTTCTGTTTGGAACACAACCTTCTTTTTCAGTTTCTGGCCACATCTTCAACATGATCCATATATTTTAGAAAAATAGTTTTAGTGGGCTTTACTTTAAGGCTAGAGGTTCTTGATTAAAGATCAAATTAAAGCTGAAGCTACAGTTTGATAATATCAAAATCTCACCACTTGCTCATGAGAGTTGGGCAAAAGCTATTTTAAATGCCATAGCATTTACACCATTCTATTTCTATCATCCTGACATTTGAGATAAGTTCTCCAGATGAACCTTTCACCGATGTGAGCTGCAACATTATTTAATTCAGAAAACACATTCCTCTGGTTTTATATCTGATCTGAAATAAATCTGCAATGGACTAGCAGGATGAAAATGTGAAGATATGATTCACTTAGAAGTCTCTAAAAATAAAATTTGATGAAAGCCGTGCAAAGTACGAGGAAGGAAAGCAGCAATTACTGGTGTTTCTTGTATATGTGAGATCAAAGTCACACGTTAAGAGTAGACTACCTATTCAAATGCACACACACCACAATTTCAAAGGATGTCAGGAATGCATAGTAGTATTTGAGACCTAAAATTACTTACTCCCTCTTACTCATTTTCTTTATAACCCCACCACTCTTGGGATCATAATTGTTTCAAGGTGTGAAAACATGTATAAATGAGTATTTTTCTAGAACGAATATAAGATAAATCGTATTATGTGTACTCTGACCTTAAACTTAGGCAGATCAAAACCCTGATTGAGTTTTTGAGACCGAGGAAGAACGAGAGAGCTGTAAGTCTGGATTTCAATTGAGACCAGAAATTATTTGCTTACAGAGCTAGCGATTCATATTCTTTCCTGGAGTGTTGCCCATTCTCGGATTTTCACACTTCTCTGGCCCCCATGGAGGATTAGCCAGATGTTCAACAGCACATGTGTAACACACCTGCTTCACAGTGAAGGATTTGGCTTAGTTAAGACCAAAGAAAGGGAGGAGATGGGAAGGATCAGTGGGAAGGAAATTATGATTTTAGGCACCCTCCTGGGAAACCCAGATGCATCCAGAAGTTGGAGGCAATGGTTACTGGATGGAAAACTTACTATCTACTGGCACTGCACAGCCAACTCAGAGGAACACCAGTCTTCAGGACTGGCCTGTGACTGGATAACTCATGCAAGGAGGAACTGTGGGTTCCACTGTCTCATTTGGGATGCATTTTTGTGCTTTAACAGCAGGTCAATCAACAGCTGAGTGGGGGGCTGAAATTCTACTGTGTGTGGTGACCTCCAGACTCTTTCTTGAGTGAAAAAAGAAGTGCTGTTCTTTGTCAGTGATGGAGGGTTGGGGTGGAGAATGCTACATGTAAAATGGCCATGATACAGAAGCTGGAAACTGAGCCTTAACAAAGACTGGACAAACACATATATGTATATTTATTTGCTAAAGTTTGAAAGTGTAAGTTTAATACTAGTATGTTTAATTAAATATGCATACAAGCAGAGGGAAAGTCTGAATATAAAACAGCAGGTTATCTGTTGCAGCATTGTTTAGGAAAAAAAAATCATTCAAATACTTAAAATGCTAAATATCTGCAGTATTTCCCTCCCAAAATAAGCAATTATTTTACAAAAAACTGAAACACTGAATACCCAATAATGTGATCATGTCTAAGATTGTTCAAGATTCCTGTGCAGAGCCTTCCTTCCCTCCAGCAAATCAGCCCTCTCACCCAGCTCGGTGTTGTCAGCAAACTGACTGAAGGTGCACTTGATCCTCTCATCCAGATCATCAATAGATATTAAACAGGACTGGCCCCAGTGCTGAGCCTTGGGGATCCCCTCCAGTGAGCAGCCACCAGCTGGGTGTGGCACCATTCCCCAGCACTCTCTGGGCCTGGCCATCCAGCCAGGGTTAATCCAGCCAAGGGTGCACCTGTCCCAGCCATGGGCTGCCAGCTCCTCCAGGAGAGTGCTGTGGGAGACAGTAACAAAGGCTTTACTGAAGTCCATACAGACAACATCCACAGCCTTTTCCTTATCCTCTAGGAAGGTCACCTGCTACTGAATGGAGATCATGCTGGTCAAGCAGGACCTGCCTTTCCTAAACCTATCCTGGCTGGGCCTGATCCCATGGTTGTCCTGTCCATGTTGCATGATGGCACTTAAGATGATCTGCTTCATGACCTTCAAGGTCAGCCTGAGAGGCTGATAGCTCCCTGGAGCCTCCTTCTGACCCTTCCTGTTGATGAGTGTCACACTGGCTTAGCTCCAGTCCTCTGGAACCTCCCTAATGAACCAGCTCCCTCCGTACCCTTGGCTGAATCCCATCTGGCCTAATAGACTCATGTGTGTCTCAGTGACTCAGCAGGTCACAAATACTTCCTCCTGGATTGCAGGTGGTACATCAGCTCCCCATCCCAGTCTACCAGCTCAGGGGGCTGACTGCCCTGAGGATAATCAGCCTTTCTGTTAAAGACTGAGACAAAGATCTCCTTAAGTACCTCAGCCTTTTCCTCATCCTTAGTTACAGTGTTTTCTCCCACATCCAAAACAGGGTGGACATTTTCCTGGGCTATCCTTTTCTTATTAGTGTCTTTATACAAACACTTTTTTTTTTTCTTTCACAGCAGTAGCCAGGTTCAGTTGCAGCTGAGGTTTTGCTTTTCTAATTTTCTCTCTACATGGCCTAACAACATCCTTATATTCTTACCTGCCCCTTATTCCAGACATCATAAGTTCCCTTTTCACCTGAGTTCCAGCAAAAGCTCCCTGCTCAGCCAGGAAGGTCTTCTTCCCCAACAACTCATCTTTTGGTACATAAGGATGTCGTGCTTCTCTGCCTTTAGATTTCTTTCTTCAATTGTGTCCAGCTTTCCTGGACCCCTTTGTTATTAAGAGCATTTTCATGGGGACTCTCTGAACCAATATCCTAAATAGGTCAAAGTCTGTCCTCCAGAGAGGGTAGAGGTTTTGTTGACCTTTTCCTTACTACAGGAAGAATTGAAAACTCTGTGACTTATGGTAGATCTTCCCAAGACAGCCTCTGACCTGCACAGTTTCCACCACTCCTTCTCTATTCATAAAGAGTCAGACCAATTAACTATCTTTACAGGAAGAAAGCCTCTCTTCAGTGGCACTTTGGGTGGTCTATGATTCCCAGTGCACCGCCTGCCTGGCACCCCATACAGTGCCAACACTCAGGTACCTGAACCAAATATGCTACTCAGAAATACATTTGCATTTTCTGTGCCTTTGCTGAGCAAGCACAGGGCATGACTTACAAACACAAGTTATAACAAGTTATAGACAAAATTACTCTGATCAAAGAAAATCCATGTTATGGACACTCAGAACAGGAATCATGAGGTTACCAGGCTGAGATATTAGCCAGGATATTGGTGCCAGATTCCTTTTCTAGCAATGAACAACCAAGTACCTCATCAGTGCCAGAAGTTAGTATTGCAGGATGCTCCATGTGAAAGGGACATGGAAACTTTTCAAACCAAAAGGAAAATAAAAAACAAATGCAGACTTTAAACAGAGACTCTATTTGGTTTTTGATTGATGTACTTAGTCAACTACATATACATATATATACATGTGTATATATATATATGTATATGTATATGTATATGTATTATGTATTTTGTTCATAGTGTTTAAAAGTAATCCTGTCAGTGAGACAAGATAATTTGTGAAATTAATGTTACTCAAGGAGCAAAGAAACTTTTTGTGTCCTGCCATTCCCTGTTTTGCCTTTTCTGTCTGCCTCATTGTAGCTAGGTTCCTTCAGTTAACCAAATACTTGTGGTTCTTCTGCAAAACACCCAGGTGGGATGTGCTGGCAATTAGCCTGGGGAAAGGTGGACTAAGGGACCAGGGAGTATTAGAAGGGGAGCTGAGGAAAATTTGGACTAGCAGCTATTTTTAAGGCAACGTGCAAAAGTGTGTTTTTTCAGATTTTATCTGGGTTGTTTCATTCGAAAGGAAGCAAGGGGAAATGGACTGATACCTTCAGAAGCAAGGAAGCAACTCCTATTAGTCTTTTACGTGGTTTTTGTTTCATTTTTATTTTTTAACTGCTTAAAATTTTGCTTTGAACAAACATAAATGTTGCTCTTTTGTGGGAAAAAAAACCAACACATAATATTTTAACTAAAATAGTCCCACTGCTCATGACAGTGATGACAGAAATGAAGATATTAAGCAACAAATTGAGACAATCTCGTGGTATTAATGTTTCTGTAAAAGCAAACTGTAGGGTCTAGAGAAATGCTGGCACTTTAGTCTCCCCCAGGTAAAATATAGACTTGACAATTTTTTGACAATTGACAAATGCCCAAAAATGTTAGAGAAAGGTAGGAGAAAAGACTGAAACATTCTAATACTTACAAAAAATTATATCTGCTGTACCTCCAGCTTTACCAATGATATTGTAAAGGACACGAGAATGAATAGAACATAATTTATGTATTTAAAATAGAAGACTTTATTGTTCGATTACCTTTTCAGAATAGTCCTTAGTCTTTGGGAAAGGTGCTCATAGGTGCACATGGATGGTTTGCCCATTTTTTTATACATATCTGTAGTCTTTCCAGACTTTACAGACCCTCAGTAATACTTTCTCATTAGGAATGATTGGAATAGTGCATAATCATTTAAACAATTTGTACACCAAATTCAGGATAAACCGAACATGCCTAAGTAATATAAGGAGAATGTTGCATGTAAGTGAAACATTGAACATGGAATTCTAAAGATTGCTAGTAGTAAGTAATAAATCTGTATCTAACAACCAGTATATCTATTTCCAGACAGTACCACAAAGCTTGAGCCATATAAAACAATTAAAGTAATTGGCAATTAAATATCTAATTCCAAAGTTGCTTCCTTTAACGTTTATTGTATGAGTAGTTCCAGAACTTCCTCACTGGAGACAAAATTATGCTTTTAAATATTTTCTAAAAAGGTAAGGTTGTTTTTAGGGACACTTACTAGTTAGGAATTTAACAGTTAAGGAGTTAAATAAAAAGAATGCAGGAAAGACCTTAATGTTTAAGGCCATCAGCTGAAGCAGAGAAAACAGGTTTATAACTAGCAATATTTTTCTTTAGATAGTTTTTATTTTATTCAGAAACAGTTTACTGTAAACCACACAGTCCAGTTAATTCTCCTTCCCAAGTGCAATTAGATTTTTTTTTTTTAATTTCTTCATGACCAGGAAAAACTCAACATCTGCTATTGACATATTCTTTTAAGAGCTTTGGCCTCTTCCACAGGGTTGATGTTCACATCAGGAGGTCAGACAGGCTTGATCTGCAGCAAAAGTAGCATCTTCTGTTTGTTCTCCAGGTAACAAAAAGGAGAGTTGGCCTTTCATCACTGCAGATTTTTATGCAAGTCTCTCAATACTGATTTTATAAGGCATTTATATCTGTGAAAGAGATAATGTGAAAAGTGCAATGAAAAACTTTTGTACTACGTAAGAAAATATAAGGACTGTCTTATATGCTTGCATTAGTATTTAATAAGGAGATAACAAGGTATAAATCATCTAAGAATCAAAAATCAATGCAAATCTTACTAAAGTAAAAATATTATGAAAAACTTCACTAAAACTAAAGACTAATGAGTAGCAAAAGTATATGTGAAGAAGGAAAGAAAATATAACATGGAATATATATTACAATTAAAAAATTCATGGAAGAAAGTTCTAGAAACATCAGATAAAAGTGACAAATAGAAACAAATATAATGAGAAAAATGAGCAACTAATGGACTTTTAAAGGAAGCATGAAATGTTTAGAACTTTCTCTGATTCAGTCTTCACAAAAAAGCTAACTGTGTCCAGATGCTTAGCTTAGTAATTATTATTGATTAGCAACACCAGCCTGAAAATGTAATGATCAATTAAATAAGTTGAATTTATTCAAGTCGTTATGACTTGACAAGCATCACCCCAAAGCACAGTAGAGTTAGTCAAAGTCTTTCTTTATGGATGAGGAGAAATGAGAGAGGTCTGGGGAAGGTGAACAAGTTCTAGAAAGTCAGAGAACAAGCATGGGAAATTAAAAGGGACACAGGGAACTACAGAAGAGTCAGCTTTTCTTTGATAGAAAGATAACTGAAGCAAATTATTAAACAATCAATTTTTATTCACCTAAAGACAAAATGCACCAACATGAATTTGTCAAGAATAACTCATGTCAATATAATTCAATTTCTTTTATTGGATAACAAGATCTGAGAAAGTAATAGATGTCAGACTCACATGACACACATAAAACAGCTGGGAAAAATATGGTCTGAGTAAAGCTGCTGTAGAATCCTGCCCAGAAAGCTTGATAATAGCTTGTTGGAGAATGGATAGAATATATTACATAATGCCCTTCACAAGACTGACCTGATATTATTCAATATTTTAGCTAATAATGTAGGTGTATGTGAAAGTTCATGAATGACAACAACTTGTGAAGGATTTCATTTCAAAAGACAGAATTGGAATTCAAGGTGATTTGAAAAAATAGAGGAGCCACAAAGATCTGAATATAGAAATACACATAGTACTAAACATGAAAAGGAGAAAACAAATGTACAAGGAAAGGATGAAAAATTTGTTGGGCAGAGAGATTTCAAAAAGGTGAGAGGCTGAAGCAGAAAGGGGGAAATCTTACTTCTATATACATTAGTGATACATGTGGCCACCTGTGAGGCTTGACTGTCACTGTTGGGACATATTAAAAGGGAGGTCACATCTAGTATTGGTGCAGTCAGTACAAGATGGATTCAACATGATGGGATGCAGAAGAGAACTCCAGACAAAGACAAAAAAAAAAGGCCAAAAAATATTCTAAGGTTTATGAATAATGACTGAAAAAAGGGTCCATAAAAGAGAGAACTCAGGACAAAATATAATATTAAAGTGGTAAGTAATGAGTCTTATTCACATATGGTGGGACAAAAAGTAATTGCTTTCCTTACAAGCAAGGAAAATTGAAACTTCAAGTAGAAAAAATCATAACACTTATGTAATGGATGAAGTTACGTTTAAAGGTGTTGAAACCAACATCACAGGAGGCATTTAAAAGATGTGCATATCCAGAATAATTTTTTAAAAAGTTGATTTTCTTGCTATGAGACAGAACCATTGCTAGATGACACTTCACCTCCATATTCCTTGGATTTCTTTAACCACATGAGATGCTGCCTAGAGTCTACATTTCTCACCTTTTCAGTACTTATTTGTGATTTTTTCAGACAGTGTAGCCTGTTGGTCAACTATTGACCTGTGCAACTGGAAGTTATTAATAACCATTTAGAAAACCTTGTCTACTTTTCAGACAATAATCTGTTAATATATATAGATAAAAATTGCTTACCCACACACTAGGGAATGCTTTGTTTTAAAATTTATGAAGTGACATAGATGTAGAAGTGACATTGCATTCCTGGCAAGACTGCAATTTAATAGCTCCATTGTACAGACAGCAAACAGTGTCTGGAGCCTGATTAAAGTGTATCCTTTGTCTTGAGTTCATCAAGAATTTCCCATTATATGCATGGAAAGATCTGCAGTTCACTTATAACTACACAATTTTTAAGGAAAAATTAAAAACTTAAATTTAGCAAAAATAAAAAGCTTAATGAATGACAATAAAACAGGAAATTAAAATGTCAAAACCTATAAAAAAAGTACAACCAAGATCAGCCAAAGCCAGTTTATATAAAGTTAGTGCTGAAACACCTTCCAATGGAGTAACACCTTATAATATTTTTAAAACATATTTTTAAAACATGTGTGTGTGGTTTAATATAGTTCACATTTTTGTCAGATTTATGTGATCTAAAATTTCAGGGTGGTCTATAGATTTCTAGAAAATCAATATGGAATTAAATATTACTCTTATAATTTTCCAGATATGGATTGAGCTGCTGCTGCCCCCATATGCCACTGATCACTAACCAGGCAAAGGGAAAAACATCTCAAATAGGTAAATGTAAGCTTTCAGAAAGTTTTTGTCCTAGATCAGTATCAACTGCATGAGTCACATCTATTGTGTCTGTAATTCATCTTTACACTGAAGCCAATCACAGCTTGAGTCAGACAGAAACCCTCCAATTTAGGATTTTGTGGGCTTTGCTCTACAGGTCCTGGAATACACCTGCAAAAAACCAGATTAATTTAAAACTGGATGAATTCTCAGTGAACAGATGACTTTCTCCTGAAACCCTATAAAATGTGCAACCCATCTAAAAATACTCCTTTCCTTTCTCTTCACCAGGATACAGACTGTATCCTCAGAGGTGTGCAGAGGTGCCATACAAAATGATGCTGATCTGATGCCATACACAGCGCACACACAGGCCTGAAAAAAATTGAGTACTTCTGACTGGTAAGGAACATTTTATGCAAGTATATATGAGATTTGCATTTTCACCATTTGTGTGAGATTACAAGGAATGCTGCAGGGAATAATGAGTCAAATCCTACTTTTGTAACAGGCAGAATCTATTTATTTTACCAGCCTTCACAAGCAAGACTGCACCCTACAAATTAGTGACTTCAGTGACCTGTGTAAATTTAAGAGTGCCTTCAGGTCAGTAACCCTGCATGTAGTAGACATATGTAAAGCACTGTTCATTCATGCCTAAAACTTGCAGTCTAAACCCGGATCCAATTAGTAATAGCTAAAAGGATTTACTTCTCCAGCTTTTAAAGAAAACGGAACTGAATTTAAAAAAATTAGACTAACAGGAGTAGTAAAAACACAAAATAAAATCTTTGGTTAATACTGTTCTTCAGGGTGCAAATCAAATAGAAAATAAAACAAAACAGGAAATTAGAAACATTTGGTGCAGATTCAGTTGAGCCCCCTATTACACAAATCATGAATTATATACCAAGAGATCACTTTACTCAAGGGATCATGGCCTCAAATAGCAAACTGGACTGGAAATTTTCACTTAACCAGCACACACAAGTGAAAATTTTGTTTGGTTTTACTCCAAGGCTGACTTGTAGCCTCTTCTTCCTTTGTCCTACGCCAAATATAAAATTATTGAAGCAGTTAACTATGTATTAGCAAGTAGCAATCTCTCTCAAAAAAAATCAGGAATAGAATGGATTACCTTTTGCAACTATATACATAAAACACAAGAATGTTACTATGTACTAGTAATACTATGTACTGCTGATACTAGGGCATCAGCATAATCACAAACTCTGACATGCAGCACCTTGTTGATATTCAGGTTGACCCCCAAGAAGCTGGAAAACTTGAAGTCTACAACAGCACATTTCTACACCTTAATTTAGCTTTTGAATATGCTGGGAAATTCACCATAAAAGGTTCCTCGTATTTTTCTGTTGGTATAATGTGCTCTTAGAGAGAAGAGAAGAGAAGAGAGAAGAGAAGAGAAGAGAAGAGAAGAGAAGAGAAGAGAAGAGAAGAGAAGAGAAGAGAAGAGAAGAGAAGAGAAGAGAAGAGAAGAGAAGAGAAGAGAAGAGAAGAGAAGAGAAGAGAAGAGAGCTTGGTAATTTTGTATCCTTTTACAAGTTTCTTAAGATCTTGACCTCCTGTTTTCTACAAAGGAACACCAATGACACAGTCCCTTTGCTCTTGGGAAATTTTTGCAATCAAAATGGGCCAGACTTCACTCCATAGGAATCTGCCCAGCTCTTTCATCTGGATTTGTTGCTAGTGCTGCAATAAAGAGGAAGATTAGCCTGAGGCAGACACCTGGTGTGGAAAATTCAAGTCCACATTCCAGTATGAACAAAAAATTATAAGCTATGAAAACCAGAATTTTATTGTAGGAAACATCAGACTCTCTTAATAATCCTACCTTTTAAATACAACTAATGGAAAATAAGGTATTCAGAGTCCAGTTATTAACAAATAAAATTTGGCCCATTTATAAAAAATCCCAGCTGACGTTTTCCTGTCTTTCTGCAGCAAAGGTTTTTATGAAAGGAGAGTGGATTCTATTTTAAATGAGAATGGGTGAAGTAATTAGGTAAATATCTTTATCCCATGGAATCACAAACTGATTCCATTTCAGTTGGAGGATAAATACAACTAATTCTACAAGAAGTTGCACAATGTGCCGGGGGAAACCTAACGGGACATCACTAAGAACCTTGTTAGTAAAGTTAGCTAAATATATTGGAGGGAGACACTGTTGTCTCTGTTAACCTAGGGCACAAATTATCTCTAAATCATGGTTTATTTGATGATTAAAGTTTAGCTGAAGGGATCCACGTGTGCATAGAATTATTTCTATTCTCATCATATTTTGATGCAGGGAGAAATTCTTGGAAAAACTATAAAAAAGAGTTAACCTGCAAAGAAAGCTGCATCTTGGGAGGCCAGAAAGTGAAGGGATAAAGTGAGAATTTCCAGCAGTCAAGCTGAGTTAGACCTTGCAAAGGAAATGAAAACAAGCAGTAAAAGGTTATTTAGCAACATAAATAAAACAAGAGAAGCTGAGCTAGTAAGCAGTGCCAGTGGATTTGAGATTAAGACTTTATAGGTACAGACCAGAAGCTAACTGAATATTTGACTTCAAGCTTCAGGATGGTAGCTATGACAAAACAGCATGTATAACAAGTATGAGAATTGGAAAAAAGAAATTAACACCATGAACTTGGAAATAAAAATCAAATCATAACAACAGATTATTTCTGTCACTGAATATAAATTACTGAAAAACCCCAAATCAAAAAATGCAAATATGATAACAAAACTACATCTTCAGAGGGAACAGAAATTTTACTTTGCCCTGTAAGAACTGAATTGAAGCATCAATTTTCAATTTATTTTGTTCAGGTCTCCAAATAGCTGTTAAATCATAAGACCTTTCCTTCTAAGAAAAGCCAAAAGAGTCAGTACAATGGAATGATATATTACAAATGTAGATTAGAAATTCTTTCCCTTTTTGTGCTTTACTGCACTGCATTATCCTTGAAATATAGCTCTAAATTGTGTTGAATTTAAATAAAATCAAAATTTTGTCTTGTTTCTTGTTCATGGGAATTCTATTTTAATGTCTGTTTCACTAATAGTACATGAAAAGAATTACAATAAGGAATTGTACCTATATAATATCAATGTGAAATGTTTTCTTTTTTGAAACAAGTTGCATTTTCAAGGGATATGAATTTAACAAAGAAGTCATAATGTTTTGCTGGTGACCTTGGTACTATAAGAATATTAATTAACTTAAGAAATTTTTAAAAAATTACAGCTAATGATCACTAATGGGTTTCTTATTTAGAAGTGAAGAATTGTCATATTTTAATTCCTGTTGGTGTTCACAATGAATTTTGATGGTGGAAATGAAACGGTATCAAAATGATTTTTCTACTAGAACCCAAGAAAGATGGTGGATACTGATCTTTATTTCATGACAAAGTGATGGAACATCAATATTGCCAGGTATAAAAACTAAAACTAGAAATTACTGCACAAGCATACAAACAAGCAAACATTAGCTGCTGTTACAAGAATAATTTGCCTGAGAAATTTTCTCAGTTCCCCTTTTCCCCAGTGTGCTTTCTGCAACCCCTTCTCTACAGAAAAATATATTAAGCAAATTTGATAGCAAAAGAAAAAAAAAGAGCATCAGAAACCACTATACTAATGTTTGTGTAAAAAAAATGAAAGTTACCTGTAAAATTGCAGCTACAGGGAATTGTCTTGCTGTGCAAAATGATGTATTTAAAAGCCAGTGAAAGTCAAATTAAGCATATGATGATGGACAGACTAGAAAAGCAAAACTATTTCTTGATGGAGACTTAATTGCATGAAAGATACAGTTAATTCACTGATTTACAATATCAAAGATGATAAATGCTCCATGCTGTAAAATATACTTACTTTCTGAGAAAAAAAATCCAGTAAATATCATCTAGGAAGTGAAGCTGCCACTAGAGTTGGAATAAGACTAAATCTGTCCAGAAGTACATCTCAGCCTTACTCCAGCCATCCACCTCACAAATTCAAAAACTATCTGTGTACAGCAGTACACACACGTAATTAAAAGTGTTCCAATCACAAAACAGTCAAATAACAGTCAAAAACCAGTAAAACAGTCAAAAACCAGTAAAACAGTCAAAACCCTCTATATTGTTTTGGAGTCATTTGCAGTTTGGCATCTCCTAGAATCAATAAATGTATTTTTATCTCAAACAAATCAGATATGAGTATACAAAACAGAATGCTGAATTTGCTGCTTCTTCGGAAAAGATGCAGATATAAATGATGCTGAATGGGAGTCATTGCTAATTTTAGATTTCCATGGGTGATAGCACTGAGGTTCATAAAGGTTCATAAGATCAGTACCTGAGGTGAAAGGTGAAAGATGTACCACCAAGTCATTTGCAAATGTTATGGCAACATGAAGCCAGGGGTAAACAGGCTGGTGTGCTCCTCATTCAAACAGCATACAAACTAGCTGTTGAGAAGGCAGTTCTTTCAGAAATTAGGATCTAACCTCAATAAAACTGGGTGGGTTTTTTTGCTAAATACAGACCTGTTGTACAATACATTCAGTGGAGAAGCAGTAACTCAGAAGTCAAGTATATTACTTACCTAAGAAAGGAGGAAATAGACCTAGATTGGCATAACTGTGGCCAGTCAAGGCCATCTTTACTGCTGTGCCTAGGGTGAAAAACCTTCTACAGTCCCATGTTTTGGCTATCTTAAAACTTATCAGTATGATGTGGAGAGAAACAAACAGGCAGTGTTGTGAAGACTCCCCAGGGGGGACAAGATTTCAAAGTAAAATTCTCAGGCAAAATTTTTAGGGTAATATAATGTAAATAAGCAATAAGACTGACTGAGGTTTCAGCAGTAGTGCTCTGTGATTTTGCTTTGAAAGTTTTTGCTTTTTGGAGTTCACTGTAACCTCATTATGTTTTGCTGGCACTTTCTCCAGGAAAAGCAACAGCTGCATAATACTGATAAACCTTAAGAAGGCCAACGTGCATGATTGTGGTTTGTGTTCCAGTCTAAGTCAACCATATGTAAAAGCTCTAACCTGGCACCACTTGCTTCATTAAATCTCAAATTCTATCTTGCAATGTAAAATGTAGTTAAATAAGAATAACCGCCCATAACAGCAAATCTCTAAAGAAAAAATATCTTAAAATATTATTCCTTAATTAGTCATACCACTATTATTATGATATACTTCAGTCAATATTTATTGAATGTGAAATCATTGCAAGGGAGTTGACAATGAAGAAAAATCTTTATGCATTAATTGTTTTTTAGTAGCCACAGAAATAAATAGATGACACTTCTAAAACCCCTCTGAATATACACCAATATATAAAAAATATATTTTTACATAAAATGTTTAATAATTCATAAAATCATTGATAATCCTGTTAATATTCAATATTGAAAAAAGAAGATGCTTTTGCTGAATATATAATTCCAGCACACAATAGTCTTCTTTAACTTGAATGATTTAAATGAAAACAACTAATTTTTTTATTCCTTGCTGAATCTGCAAGTTACAAAATTCATATTCTCCAATTTTTTAACTTCCTAATTTTTTATGGATAGAGAAGAAAGAAGTCAAAAAGTCCAGTCATTTACTAGCATTGTCTTATTAAAAATGCTGGGGTAGGTCCAGAATTTCTCCCATTCTCAAGATAGGAGAAAAAATTAAGGATGTGATAAGAAATACAGAATGGAGAGACACAGACAATATGTCCATATGTCAGTGGCCTGTGGAATTATTACACCATGCAATTCATTGGTTCTAAGAGTTAAACACAAGTGAAAAGGGATTTTTCACTTTTAATTATCATGGAAAATTGTGACTAAATAAATTGAAAATGTAGGAAAGGACATGAAGTCCTTTGTCTCCAAATGTAAACCAGTCCCTAATTGAAAAAGGCCTCTTGCCTGTAGTTACAGTACTGATTGTATTTGTGACCCACTGTGAGAAATATCATTGTGTACAATATTAATAAGATATTGATATTATTCCATACTGGTTTAGAATAAAATCCCCAGCATTTGGGATCTTTGAACCTTTGCAAGTTAGATCCTAACAATACAAAGTTTTGTGTAAAAAGACTGGTGGTGTCTATGTCATTTTGAGTCAGCAGGAATGCCAATTTTCAGACATGACTGCTCAAGTTTTGTATCTTGATCATAAAAAGACATCCATGAAGTCTTACATTTGAGTTTAGAGATCTAGTTATGATTCTTAAAAAAATCTGATAAAACCAGAAAAATCATAAAAATCTCAAGGGTAGCTTCAAATATACTAAAGGCAGAGAAAAGGTACTTGACCTATTGCAAACAGATTTCTTTTGAGTTGAACTCTATAGGTCTTTTCTACAAGGCAATTAATTTTTCAGGCTTGCTGTCAAGTATTTCAGGTCTGCTGAATGTTTAAACCTAATCTCTCCACTAAAAGGAGAATTCCTATGTCTTCAAGGGTTTGCTCTCTAGCAGACAAGTGTGATATATAATTCCTCCCATACTTTTGTTTATTCTCCTGTTGTGTGAATCTTTTTTACTTTGTATTTATATGCAGGCCTGATGAAATATAGTCACATAATGCAGCATCCCAACACAAATTATTAAGTACAAATACTCCAGAGAAGTCTTAATTGGGAGATGCAGAAAGGCTCCAAAATTATTTATTTCCAATTTCTCTGCAGCTTAGTCATCTAGAGCCTGAAAAAAAACCCCAAAATTTAATAAATCATACAAAATGTTGGTCAGACTCATGATCAATTTGGAAAGTCCTGAAATCCTTGCTAATAAACCTTCTATCGCAGGGAATTCACCACTTAATTATATGTTTATACCAAAAAGCAGACACTCCATTTATCAGCCTTAAATTTTCTACTTCTTCAGCTTTAGTAAATGTCCCCATGCTGTTAATTTTCAAGAAAAAAAAGTTGCTATATTTTGGTTTTATCCTACTAATTACTGAATTTATTTCTAAAGTGCATGATTACAGCCACTTTATTTTCATCCTTCTTTGCAACCTGTTCATATTGCATACACACTTTTTAGGAGAGGTGTATTTCCAGTTTTTCCTTCAGTCTTGCAATCCAATGCAGTGTGAATTAACAATAGAACTATTTTCATAGAAAATATATATGTGCACTAATTTTGATAAAAAATAGAATTAATATTTGAACTACTGCCATGCATGGGATTAAAGTTTATTAAAAAAATAGGAGGTAGATGCTGGAAACTCTGAATCCCATTTCCCTCCAAGAAAATGTCCAAGAGACTCATGTCTTTTGATCAATGTCCTTTGCTAGTCACAAATGTGGCCTCCTGCATATTTCTGCTGCTTTTGAGACACTGAAATCAGATCTATTACAGACACCCAATGGCGTTAAAGTGTTTTGAAGATATAATTCTTTTACAGGTGTTAGTGCTGGCTATAAGTCTGCTGCCTATGGAACTGGAAAGAGCCTTTTGCTGATTCCTGGCCAGCTGTTAGTTCCTTACATGGCACTGCAGTGTGTTATACAGACAGAGCTAATACAATTAATGATCCTTTTTTCCCTATTTTTCCAAACTTTCCACTAGACCAGGTCCCCATTCAACCTGTACCTTGAATACTTAGAGGGATGGAGCATCCACAACTTCTCTGGACAGCTTTTTCCAGTGCCTCATCACCCTCTGAGTAAAATCTTCTTCATCTGATACACATTTCCCCTCTTTAGGTTTAAAATTGTTCCCCCTTGTCCTATCACTAACTGCCCATGTAAAAAGTTGCTCTTCATTTTTATAATCTCCATTTAAGTAATAAAAGGCCACAATTAGGTCTCCCCAGAGCCTTCTCTGGCTCTTCTCCAGATTTGTTTGGTATGACCCTGTAGAAATCATGATTTGATGTCATAATAGAATGACTCTCAGGAACCAGCTTGAATTACAGGATCTTTTAAAGTTCTTTAACAGTGCTGCTATGATTGAAGGTGGTCTTAGGGGATTTTAAATGGAAGAGGCTGTAGCTACATGGAGCTGTAACCTTCTCTCACTCAAGCCTTCTCTGTATCCAAGCTAATACCACATTAAGTAATTTTGAGGCCAGTTTATTTAAACCACAGCAGTCAAAACAGCCAAAGCTAAATCAACATACACCCCTTCTCCATCTGCTTTAAGAATGTCTACACAAAAGATTAGAATGTCTACACAAAAAGATTACTTATGTGCCTGAGACATGTTCACTTTTTACAACTGTATCAGCTAGCCTAATAAGAGATTTTATTTCCCTCTAAAAACCTGGCAGGTTACTTAGCAGCAGCTTATATATAAGTTGTTCTGTGACCAATGTAATTAATAAAGTATGTGTTCAGTACAGTTTGGATTTCAGATTGATCTCATATGTAAATTCTCTGATAACCAGTAAAGGATCAATTCAAGCCCTGCTTCTTTTACACAGCAGCCCACCTTTCCCAACACTGCTGGAATTTACTGTGTTTAAGACCTCTACTTCTATCACTAAATTCAACTTCAATCTACAACCAAGAACAAAAGATGGTGGCATAAAGACACAGATAAGTGTGGCAAAAATGCTCCTGAAATTATGTACATATGAAACATGTCTGGTTTTAGTCTGATGACTTTGTCATGACAAACAGAACAGAATCCACTGTCAGTATTTGGTCAATTTAGTCAGTGTTTTCTCTGTGTGCACTTCTGTGGTGTGTTGACCCTGGCTGGGTGCCAGCTGCCTGGCAAAGCCTCTCTGGGCAGAGGAGAGGAAATATAACAAAAGCCTTGTAGGTTGAGATTAGGGCAGGGGGAGATCACTCACCAGTGACCATCATGAGCAAACTGGACTTGAGTTGGGGAAATTAGTTTAATTTTATAACTAATGAAATCAGAGTAGGTCAATGGGAAATAAAACCAAATCTTAAAAGAATTTCCCTTATCCCTCCCTTCTTCCTGGAATAAGCACAATGCCTCTGCTGCTCTCTGCTCCTCAGGAGGAGGACTCCTTACATTCATCCCCTACTCCAGCATGGGTCCCTCAAATGGGGTGCAGCCCTTCAGGAACAGCTGCTCCAGCATGGGTCCCCCACAAGGTCACAGCATCCTTTGGGCAGCCACCTGCTCTGGTGTGGGGTCCTCCCTGGGCTGCAGGTGGATCTCTGCTCCACCATGGACCTCCCTGGGCTGCAGGGGCACAGCTGCCCCACCATGGGCTGCACCACAGACTGCAGGAGAATCTCTGCTCCAGTGTCTGGAGCACCTCCTCATTCTGCATCAACCCTGGTGTCCACAGGACTGTTTCTCTCACACATTTTCACTTCTCTCTCAGCTGCTGTTGCACAGGGGGTTTTCCCACTTTTTAATTATATTATCCCCGATGTGCTACTACTGTTGCTGATAGGCTTGGCTTGGAGCTTGGCTTGGAGCCAGCCAGGGTTAGTTCTGTCAGGCATGGGGGGAAGCTTCTGGAAGCTTCTAACAGAAGCCACCCCTGCAGCCACCATGCTATCAAAACCTTCCCAAGAAAACCCAATGCAATTTACCAAGGAGGAAGAAGTTCTTCATGTTCATGAGCTGGAATAAATGAAAATGAAGAAAATTCAAAGAAAGCAGCAAGGATTTAATATCTGGGATGGGAAGGATTCATGCTTACAATTTTCAGTGTGTTTGGTGTTGTGATTTTACCCCAGCTGGCAACCAAGCTTCACATAGCCCTTACTCACCCCACCCAGCTGGATGGGGAAAAAGAATCAAAATGGTAAAAGTGAAAAACCTCATGGATTGAGATAAAAAAGTCTAACAAATAAAAAACATTTCAAACAATATTCACTCTATATGACCAAAATGTTAGAGACAATGTCAACTGAAGGCAACCTGGACAGAAGACACAAATTAGCCCACATAAATTTGAGCTCTGAATGCCACAGTTCATGCTTACAGGGCATGTTCTGCTGTAGTTTGGCCCTGGTCTTTTGCACGTACATCTCTACCTCTATACTTACCCACTACTGTCATATCTGCACCTAAATGTGGATCTTAGTTGGATGCTTAGTAGCATCCTCACCTTGTTAAGTCAAACCACAAAACTGTGTTTATTCTTATCTTCTTTTATTCTCTAGTCAGTGGATACAAACGTACCTTCAGAGGACAGTCCACACTTCACCTCAAGTGATCCAAGAGGAGGCAGAAGTGCTGGTCAATTCTCCTGCTGGCTGAAAAGGTTATGTCAGACCCTGAGTGCACTTTTTCACCTTTACAGAGAGGAAGCCAGTGGCTACTTCATATGTGAAGTGCTGCTGTTGATTTTAACATCTGCTTTCAAATGACAAGAAACACTTGAGCAGATGTTAGGGGCACCTTCAAAGCCTCTCCTTCTGGCTGTGACACACTGCACACTGTGGAGAAGAGCCTGTAAGCAGAGGTTACCCACTGCAGGGTCCAGGGTAGGAGATACCTTAGAGCAGCATGAGCATGTTTCCAGTTTGAGTCTTGTGTGTATTGACACTCACTACAGCATGACATGATAGATAGACTCAAAGAAAAATAGGCTGGCTATTTTTGTGCGTCACTTTTTCCTCAACAGATCCAATAATTGGTATAAATAGTCTTAGAAATCCCTATAGGACTGACTCAAAAAGCACTACTACAACTAGTTCTGATGTTATTCAGCAGTTATCTGATCAAAAAACAGAGAAACAAAGAGATACCACTGGAACAGTAGCTCTTAAGTCTTACAAATGAACCTATGAAATATTTTGAACCTATGTCTTCCCCTTTTTGTATTATCTTTCCACATCTAACTCCTTACTCTATAGAGGGGATTTTTCCTCACACAGCTTTTCCTTTCAGGTTGCTTTGATTCCTTGTGGAAGCATCTGCCTATTGACTATATGAAGTCTGGGAAGACTACTTGGGTAGTCTGAGTTAAACCTGATGGAGCAGACACCACCTTTTTAAAAGGGCAAGGAAAGCTTTTGAGGCACTGAGACTGGAAGTTTCAGTAGCTTGAAAATGCCTACCTAAGTCAAAATCAATCAGCCAGCACAAATGACAGCATTAATCACTACATGGCCCCCAGAAATAAAACTGTATCTACTTCTCTGGTAGAATTACTGAGTTTCAAGTTTTTTATTAGAATAGTTTTTCACAAGTCCCGGTGACATCTGCATAAGTACACAACTGCAGTTGTCCAGCAGGGAAGGTTTTGAGGTGGCTTTCTTGTTATTTATTTTTACTCTATCAATTCTGTTAAAAACTTCACAAAAAAAAAATGTTTGTGCATGTCCTGAAAATATAGTGAGTGAACACTGGTTCTTCTGCAAGTTATATCTCAACATAATATAAAAAAAACTTTTATTTTTGTCTGTACCCTCTAATAAGAAAAATATTTGAGAGATTTTTTTCTGTGCCATCATTAAATATATAAAAGTAAGTTATAATGGCACTGATAAGTAACCTCTACTCCTTACTATAGCAAAGTTGTGCCAATTTTATTAATAAAAGATAACAATGGAGAGTGGAAGAGTAAGGCTTTGAAACAGCTACTGAAAGGTGACTTTTCTCCACTGCAGATCTCTCAGCAGCATATTTTCCCCAGTTTCACTAATTTTGTGATGATAAGTGCAATAAGACTGACAAGGAAGCCAGCTTGTTTTAGAGCTCTGAATATCACTGTTTTGACATTGTTTAAATCTTCAAGAAAGTTCCTTATGGACTCCTGAAGTCAAGGACAATTCAACCTGGATGAACCAGACTTTAAGTCATGATTTTTGTTTTATTGGGTACTACTTTAGTACATCCATCCATCTACATATCTATCTATCAATCTATCTATATATATATATATATATCTCCATAAATATATATACATGTACACAATATGCATATTGTGTACATGTATATATATTTATGGAGATATATATATATATATCTCCATAAATATATATACATGTACACAATATGCATATTGTGTACAGAAATGCATATGTATGCTTTTGTGTGTGTATACACAAATATATTTCTGTATATGAAATGAAAATAACTTATGAGTATAAAAAAAATTAGGAAATCAAAAATTTGCTAAAATAATTTATCTTATTCTCAGAAACTGTTAAGTAGCAAACCACAATGCAGTAATTAATACTCCTGATGGACATTAAAAATGTTTCAGGATGAATGAAAATTTTCAGGGATAATATCAGTGAACCATTTATCTAAGATCATTGCAATTACAGGGAATTATGAGTTCCATGCCAAAGTAATATGGAGGGAAATGCTGATATAAGAAAGGATCAGCTGATAGCCCAATAACAAATTTAAAAATCAAGATGACTGCCCACGGTCCACTGAATCTTACCTTCTGGAAAATCCTATTCTCAACAGTTTGAAAGTACCATTAAATTATTCTATAATTAGGTAGTCACTTAAAATTCAGGAAAATTTGCTTTTCTCAGTTTAAGGCTTATATAAACAAAGCTTCTTCACAAATCACAATGAGAACAGTGTCAGACACACTAATTGTATGTGATAGCCGCATGATGAGCACTGTGGGCAGAAATAGAATTTGTTACAGTGAATTCATCATTTCAGCTAAAAACTTTTTTTAAATGTAATATTAAATAAAATTAATTTTGGTTGTGTCATGGGAAATGTAAACCATAATTACTCTAACAAAAAGAAACCTACAAGAATTGGAAATACTGTATCATTTATAACTCTGACACATTTATTTAGAAACCTAGTATTTCAAAGATCTGATGTAACAGAAGACCAGAAAAAAAACCCTAGTCTTTCTTTTCCAGTGTTGATTTACTGCAGTAATCTGGTAGTTGTGTTCATCAAAATAGAACAGCTTCTGCACTATTAACTAACCTGGGCCGTGATAATTATTAGGGAGCTTTTATTATGTGTATTGTACTTCAGAGTGTCTCTTACTGCCCCATTAAACAAATTGCTACTTCTGAGTACAACAGCAAAATTAAATAGGGCTCCTGTCAAAAGTCATTTGTCTGTCACACATGCTTCATAACTAGTTTTGCCATGCTACAGCCATGAAGTTAAGGTTTCTTTTTAATATGGTATATACCCTTGGTGTTGCTGTAATTAGAGCATTGATTTTACACCATCGAGGAATATACTACGGCTCTTATTAATTTCAATGAGTAAGTCAAAAAGACATTTCTTGTTGTACTAGGTCTCTTAAATACTTAAAAATACAGAAAAATTATTGGTAAAGAAACTGTATGGTAGCTATAAACAGTTATAAAATCAGTCTAATGTACTTACTATTCATTTAAAGAGGTTGAAGAGTTACCTAGTAGTGCCACATAATTATCTTTTCTCCCTCCCTTTTCCTTTCCTCCTAAAGCAAGTTTCTTTTTTCTTTTAAATACAGATGAACACACATAGAAAAGCTGTAATCTCAAGGGGAAAAAAAAAAAAAGTAAGACCAAAAATATCCCTTACTTTCTCTCTTTAAAATTCATGTTAAAAAAATGCAACACTCTGGTAGAGAAGCAAAGAGACATTAAAATTAAAAAGGGAGGGCACTAAAGGTTTCTGAACTACAGTTATCCCCCAGTAAGTCTCACAATGCCCACAAAATACACACAGATCTTTAAATCAATGCAGGTGCTCAGACTTCTTCTTCTGTGAAAAGTCACACTGGCTATTGATGGAAATAAAGACTTACTGACCTCTGGGTCTAAACAAAAAAAGGTATAATGAAACTAAACCAACACTAAACAGCAGACTTCATGAAGACTCTCAGGTTACAGTAAAAAACATCTCTAAATGGACCTGAAACTATTAAACATGGGGAAAAGGATTTTGTCTTACCATAAGGACCTTTCTCGAATATTTTCTGCACTAAAGGTTTCATATGGCATAAAAATGTTTGTAATAATAATACAATGACATCTGAATTTAAATACATTCAGCATGATTGAGTTGAAAAAGGCACATAGAAGCTCAATTTTGAAGCTCAATTATTACACATTTTTATGTGTAATAGTTGGTACTAGTAGTTCAGCACAAAAATTGTGTGCTTTAATGGTTGAACAGTGTACAGAGAATGCTGGAGAGAAACCTTTTCATTGAAGAACCAGGCCTAAGACCAGACACTTCACAAACAGGAACTCTGTATTCAGGAATCCTAATGAATTCAGGAGTCCTAATAAACTCAGGAGTCATTCTTCATTCAGGATTCCTGTTTAGGAACCCTAATGGAATGAATGAAGCTCTGTGTGTCTGTGTGCAAGAGTCAAGGGAGCGGCTTATGTGGACATCTTTCATTCTTTCATTCATGACATCTGTGTACACATCAAACAGTTCCAAGACAATTTATATTATTTCCCATAATAGTCCTGCAATTATTCCAGGTAAACTTGATTTCACAGTCAGTTCCTCACTAAAATGGTCTGTGTGTTCCTCATAAACAAACCTCACAAGAATAAATTTGTTCCAGATTTTAATTTATACCCTTCAAAAATGTTAGGGTATTCTAGTTCAGAAAACAAATATAATGTGGCCTCTTTGGGAAAAAAACCTACTGCAGACCTTTTACCTCCTTAGGCTAAAGAACTCAAAAACAAATATTGCTAGTGAAGGCAATAACATGAGTTCTTATAGGACTAAGAAGTAATTTAGATGTGGAATTCACTAATGACAGAATTTCCACTCTGATAATGTAAAAAATTCAGTGTCAGAATGCCCTGAGGGTACAGTTGAGGGAAAAGCCCATCATATAGACACATAAGCATATATATGTATACGTGTGTGTGTGTGTGTGTGTGTGTGTGTTGTGTGTGTGTGTGTTGTGTGAGTGTTGTGTGTGTGTTGTGTGTGTGTGTGTTGTGTGTGTGTGTGTTGTGTGTGTGTGTGTGTTTGTGTTAGTGTGTGTGTGCATGTGTGCATGATTCAGTTCTGACATCAGAATTTGCCTTGGTTTTGAACCTTGTTTGCAAAAGAACAGCATTTAATCATTGAATGTGTCATGTGCCACAGGTAAATGAAACATTTCAAAACTGTCTCATGCATCTTTTGTTATTACTTGTACATTCACAGAAATACTGGCTTTTTTCCCTCCTCCCTATATATCTTCCAACTCTTCTCAGTATTCCAGCTTCTTGACATGTTAGGAGTTAAACATCCTCTATTTATTTGCTGTGCATTCTGGTTGTGAGTGTAATGACTGACAGATTGCCTTAGTAGACTGGAAGATTTTGCTGGGTTGCTGCTTTGAACAATGATTCTCAATCTTGCTTTTCCTTTTTCTTTCTATTTCTAATTATACATTACTGGACTCATGTTACTATTAAAAGGTTTGTATCTCATATTAATGTGGTAGAAATAAAAAAGTTTGTGATTTCTTGCCTCCAGAACAAATTGATATAATTATAGGCTTACAATTCATGGCTACTGATATAATATCTTTACATTTTCATGTTGTCTTCACACATGCAGATTTGTATTTGGGAAGCATATACTCACAGCTTTAATAGGCAGGGTGGAGGGGCTGAATACTCTTCACATTATGTACTAAAAGAAATTTCCAGCTGTTAGCATTATTGAGTTCTTGGGCTCTCTCATGTGATTGTATCATGTTGAATTTAATTTTGAAAGAATTTCTACTTTAGGGCCTTCTTGGTATAAAAAAAAAAAGACTGAGTGGTGATGTTAGCCGAAATTTTGCTGTAGGGAAATATTTCCCTGAGCTTCAGGTAAAGGGTAGCATGTAATTTGTAATGATAACCACAGCAATGAGTGCAAATAGCAGTCAGCTATTAGCAGCCATAATTGGTGCACCTTTCATCTCCTGTCAAGCAGAGTGGCACCGATTAGGACCAAAAGACAGCTATCAGATCTCTCATTTCCAGACTCAAACAAAAGGAAAAGAGGTGCCTGTCTGAGCTGATAGCTTTTGGCCCTCTGATCAGATCCTACCAGAAGTCATCCAGTTGCAGTAACCTGATTTCTCATCAATGGGCTACCTTTTCTGGTGTAGGTAAGGTCCTACAGCAAATTGCTTTTATGAAGGGAAAAACAGCAGGACATAATCAAGGAGTATAGTTACCAATTCACATGGAAAGGTTGTTTTGGCATCCTACTTTCTTTGAGGGAGGTAGTAAATAAGTTCTACTAATATTATGGAAACCATATTTCTATAGACAACTAGCAACACAGTCCTTCAGAAGGTTGTGTTTGCCCTCCCCAGTGTAACAGGAACTTAGGCGTGGTTTAGTGTTTATGAAAGGTCCAAGCAAAATAACAGAAAATCAAATTTACTATTGATGGATAGGGAAAAAATTCCCTGCTTGGAAGGAAAACATATTTGGAAAATTCTACTTCTAAATAGTTAGGCAAACAAAGTACATTTCAAAGAAAGACTTTTTGAGTTTTACTTTCTTGCACCGTAAATCTGCAATATCAAGTACAGATATGTAAAATGTGTATCAATCCTTTTTTATTTTATTAAGAGGCTTGCCAGGAATTATTCTTTAGTGTTGATATCACTGTTACAGTGGGCTACAGAAAGAACTTCATCACACATTCAGGAAGATGCTAAACAAGGTTTTACGTGATGTAACTGACAGTCGGAGAAAGTACTGTGAAACCACACATATTCCATCATTATGTGGAGAATTTTCTATAAAAATTCAAAAGTCTTCCTCTCAATTTCACATACAAATACTATCAATTTAATGTAATAGCTGTTATTCTCCTCCTGATAAACAGATACTCTGTATTTTGTGGGGGAAAAAAATCTACTTCAGAGTGGAAGAGTACTGCACTGTATTTCACCAGTGCTTTATTTTTAATCTGACCTCAAAAGACCTTGGTCTGTGACATCATGAAATAACCAGCTTTTTGAAGACTCTAACTGGTTAGAGAGGTAAATAATTTTCTGCTCAGTCTAAACTGTTGAATTAAACATCTATGACAGTTGAGAAAATGTGATAGAGGTACTTTTGTAGTCTAGCATCCTAAATTTAATCATTTTTTCCCAGTTAAATTAGAGTGTGATGTGTGGCAAGTTGTATAGAGCAGAATAGCTTTTGTGGAATAAAGAAAATATTTCTCTGCTAGGAAAAATGTTAGCCTGTACAAAATTCCTAAATTTTAAATAATATATAACAATTTAAAGACAAACAAGGTAAAACAAACAAAAAACAAAAAGCAGAACTCCAACTCTATCAAAGGAGAATGAAATTTTGAAAAGCTTAAGATTTCAGTCATGTTTATAAAAATTACATTCACTTTTGGATTACCTTTTAAATGTAATGAAAATTAATCTAAATCAGTTGACTTATTGTATGTGCTAAGGCTTAGAAAGAGGACAGTTTACAGATGAATATGCCCTGAGTATTTTTCTCTAATTTGTTCTCAATAAAGAAAATTAAAAGAATGTAGATAAAAATAATGGATCCAGAGGATCCAACTAACAGTGGCAAAAAGTAATTATATTTAAGGTAAAGTAGAGGATAATTTTGACAATGTTTAAAATTGATTTCAAAGTCATTCATGTATGTATCTGGGTTTTTATAAAGGTACTTAAAGATATACAAGGCTATGAGACTGGCATCCTCTTCCAAAAACCTAGTTCTCTTCTCTGAATACAAGTCAAATATTTAAATTGATCTATTAAGATAGTAGACACCTATTTTCCAAAAGACAATAAAACACAATGAACCTAATTTCCAATAAAGTGTATGGCAGAGTCTCAGGGAGGGTTGTCTCCCTCTGTCTGCAGCTCTCCAAGAGTGTGCCAGCAGGCTTTGCACCAGTTCACATCCCAGACTGTAATTCACACATTCAGCTTCATGCTGTAGAGACATGTCCTCTGCAACATCATTTTCATGTTATTTGAGACAGACTAAACCTAAGAATAGTGCAGAGTGCCATACTTTGAGGGCCAAAATGCTGGAACATAGAGCCCAGAAGGAGCTTACAGACAGGTGCTGTGGCACGTGGTGTCTGCTTTAGGACAGACTCCCTAAGCAATGTGGATGTGTGCTGGTGGATGAATGCTGACTGTGTTAGAAGTGCTCTTCCATTTAGAGAAATTTTTGGACCACAGGATGCTTGTAAGAAATATCCAAGACATTGAGCAGTTGAATTTTGAAAAGATGCAGTCTCATTCTTTTCCAGAATTAAGGAACCTCAGTGTGGTGACAGTGTGAGTCTGGGCAAACCCGTGTGTTATATACTATCACAGCTCAATAAGTTGTGTGGAAACCATGGAATGACAGGGACAATTTAGTTACACTGTTGGAAGATCTCAAACCACCTACATTAACATATAACACATGGCACATGGAATATTTTGTCATACAGAGTATCAAGCCTGGTTTGTTGTTTTGGAGTGTTGTTTAATAGAATTGTTTTTCATATGGAACAGACTGGAGATACCCACCAGCTCCTATCTGACTTGGCCAGATCCCATTAGAAAATACAGGACTGGGGTATCAGAACAGCACATTTGCTTACAGTCTTGCCATTTTAGGTCTTTAAAATTTGACTTATATGGTTTAATTGCTGTTGTAAGGATGGCTGGCTACCACTGAAAACCTTGCATTTATTTCCAATAGAGGTTTCTAAGTGTTAGCAATTTTTTAAATTTCTAATTTTAGAAGAATGCTATTTCATATCTACAGCCTGATTAATGTAATGAATTATATCGAGTAATGTTGATAGGCTTATTGTATTAGATATGCATTAGATACACATTTAATTGAAAATCTCAGTCTCTGCTAGAACGTATTCAAAGTTTGCTGTGTGTTTTGTTGATCTAGATTGCTCAGTGACTTTTCTTAAATATTTAAATAAAAAGTTTAGATGTAGTTCCAGCTTCTCATTTTTTTGGATTTGCTGTGATTTCATCTTCACCAAAAGCTAACCAAGGACATTGAGAAAGATAGAAAAACAAGTGTAAGGATGGGATAAGCACTCACTTTCTGACTGGTTCTAGGCAGAGATGGAAAGGTGTTAGTTTTCCTTTTCGTTTCCCTCCTACTATCCAGTTGTTCTGAAAGAGAATGCAATGGGTGAAGGACCTGAAGAATTAACATGATTTCTGTATAGACAGGCCAAGTAGCTGGAGATTTTTCTAAGCTTCCAGCTTGTAATTTTTGTTTGAGATATCAGCATTGCAGCTGTATCCTGTTCTCTTTCCAGCTAAGTAAGATGGTATTAAAATTCACCCCTGCTAAAAGCATAGGAGTGGTGTATGCACTTCACTGAGCAAGAATATGCTGTTGTAAATGGCTATAACATAATTTCAGGATTTGAACAGAATAAGGACTAACTAAAGTCCAAACAAAATACCAAACAAAGAGTTATAGCTATTGCCAGATATAGAAAATTGTTGAGAGAAAAAGGGTTGGCATACTGGAGACATGCTAATGTAGTCTGACTTTTTATAGCATGAGCTGGCACACAAATTGCAAACAGACCATTGAAAGATGTTGACATCAACAGAGAAGGGTGCATAACTTACACATGGACTCTGGTCTGCTCATGTTGTGGTCCCTCTGAGAAAGAGTGTTGAGGCTTTCAGGGATAGGAAATAGCTAGAGTGTAGTCTCCTTAGATTATAACTATTAACTTCAGTGAGCCAAGGGATTTCTCAGCATGTATGAGTGAGATAATTCTGTGATAAAGCCCCATATTAAATTCTAGACTTCAAAGAAACCATTTATTGTGCAGATCTCATAAATTGGCTTCCAAACTAGCACCAGTCTTTTCATAGTTTTCTACTAGGGCTTGATGTCTGTGTCATCCCATCTTTCTCTGCTTTTCTCATCTAAAATCAGGTTGTCAGTAGAGCACATTTGAAGTCTCAGCTTTAAAACTAGAAAAAAAAACAAAACCAGTAAGGATATGACTAATACTCAAATGCCCTACCAACTTTCTAGGATTTATTGTTTTGGGTTTTTTCCTAGTGAGATCTGTTTTAAAGATCTTTATTTCTGCAGCTACCTGAAGATGTGCAGCTTAAAATACTGTTAAATACTGATTAAATACTGTTAAATACTGATTCTATCTAGAGTATTCGCAGATTCTCTAAGTGAGCAGACTGAGTTTGTTGGTTTTCAGTTTTGTTTTGTTTTTTAAGTAATTAAAAATAGCTTTCTCTAAGTAATAGCCATCTTTGGTAGTGCTTGCAACCCCATTAGATTGGAAGAAAAACATTCTGCCACTTGTGATTTTGACAGGAAACATTTAGCTCTAGCAGAACCCTTGTGGCCCTAATCCTGAATTTGTATGTAAAAGCTATAAAGAGACTATGAAAGGCCAGAGGAAGTAAAGAGCCTTCTCTTTTCTCAATTAACACCACTTGTATTTTATATAACTGTTAAATTTAGTGGAATTGTTCCCAGCTTGTGCTTGTGCAAACAGTAATGTGATCAGATTCCTAATATCTGGGCCTTGCAGAAGTATACTATGTATGTTTTATCTCTCCTCTATTAACTCTCCTGTGTTAGTTAGGCAATATCTTTCCAGGGCCATGCCAGTCTCATTGATAATACTGGTGCATAAACAAAGTAGATGTTTAGGCAGAAATCTTAAAAACTGGCAAAAGAAAATTTTGAGTCCAATCCAGCTAAAAACATCTGTGGTCTTAAAGGTTATGCAAGGCCCTGGCTTCAGATGCTGGCTGTTCAACGAGTCAAAATATTCAGACACAGGTTGGCCTCCAGTGTAAGGTCAAATAAAAGGATCTCTGTGTGTGGTGGAGAAAGTTTAGCAAATGTGAAGGAAGGCAATATCAGAAAACTTCTATTTTATCCTGGTGATCCACATAAAATTAGAGACTCTTTGTACTGGTCCCTGTAAGGCAGAGTATCTCCACGTATCAGATCACTTTACAGTTAAGATATAAAACGTCATAGCCAAAAACTTTTAAAAGTATTTATTCTCACAGCATTCTCATTAGGTATAGGAACCCAAAAGAATTCTCCAAAGTCCAAACACATCACATCTATCTTGAGGCATTTGTCTCAGTTGCAGAAGGTAGGAATCTCTACACACAATAAATAGTCAGTGCTTCAGCCCATCTGAATATCCCTGACCCAGTGGAAGTGTTTGGGTTTTTTCTCCATTGACAATCTAATCTTACATTAGTGCCTAAATTTAATGTGAGGAATCCAGGTTGTACTGATTTTTCCATGACTTCACCAGCTATAGGAGAGACTAGAGCTGAATAGGAGTGACAGTCAAATCTCCAAGGTCTCAGGCTGTAATTACTGAAATGCTCTGCTATTCATCTTCCCTCTGGATACAATGGGTGGGGAGAGTCAAATAAGAATAGAATTGTTGTGACCATCCTAAGATGACCCACATCCTTTCTGTCACAAATATGTAGTCTGTTGGTTTTCTTGTTTCCCAGAGTTCTTCCACACATTAATTGGTATTGCTTATATTTTATTCAGTGTTGGAAGCTTATTTGCTCTTTTTACTTCTTATTGACCAATTAAGACTACATAGTGTGTTTGGGGCCACAGGATCTCTGTGAGGGATTTTCTGGAGTCTTCTTTCACATTCAGTAATTTCTGTCCAGAGTTTTCTTCAGGTTCTGTCCGGTTTTTTGAAGCAGTAACACAAATGTGAAATATTCCCATGACTCTCTCTCTGGGATGAGAGAGATTGATGATTATTGCTATCTGTAATACAACAGTTTTGTAAGGATTTATAATATAAAAGCATAAGTGCCATGCATAGCAAAGAAATGCATTTTAAGTGTATGAAACACAGAAAAGAGTTTGATGTAAACACATATTCTCTATGGTTCAAGCTCCTATGCTGGGAGCCACCAAGTCATAGCAGAATAAAAATTGCAAAGAAAACATTTATTCTTTCATTCCAAGCTGCTATGATCTTGGTTGTAGGTATAGCTTACCTGATTTCCTTACATTTTTCCAGATTAATGGTATTTATTACACTCTACCTTAGCTTCTAAAATGAAACACTTGGAGTCTGAATAAGTCCTTCTATGTTCTGTACTCATGGGCATTTGTGGGTGGTGATGCACTGTTGCCTTTTCCTTAAATCTATATTGGCATATTGTCTGCAGATGTCTGTATCTTTTTAGGTCCATATAGGGTCTGCATACATTTGCCACACAAGGCAGAGTGCAATCCACCCTGGTAAATCAGAATCTGGACCTCTAACATCTGTCCAAGACAGAGGAGACATATGGAAACATAAGCAGACACCACAGATCACTGTTAGTTCTGCAATCAGCTGAGTTGAACTGTCTTCTCAAGCTGCACTGACAACTTAGAGACTATCTCAAGTGTCTTGCTCAACAAAACCAGACAGGAACAATGGTACCACAGAACTTATCAGAGTACACTGACAGATATCTCTGTTATTTTGATATTTGAATGTGCTGAGATGTTTTTCCTTGGAAAAAAATAATTAAAGCATTGAATTTCACAACTCAAGATGGAGGAGCCAGAAAATAAAGGAAGGTTTCCAGTCCTTTTACCAGATTCTTGAATGCTGACTTGAACAAAATGAAGATCTGTGTTGACTCCTCATACATTTTTAATATGCACATTTCTTTGGAAAGAAAACATGCTGGGCAACTGCTTGTTATGTAAGACACACACACGCATCACAACTGAAGATTTGTTTGTCCTAAAAGCTGGATCTGGATCAGCTGAGAACAGAAAGGTGTTAAAACAGTCAATAGGTTTCTAATTAACATATTTATGGGATTACTGGAGCCCAGAAAACCTACAAGGAATTTGAATAGCACAAATTTGACCAGATCCAAATAGTAGAGATTTTTCACTTTAGAAATAGTTTCCTTTTATGTATGACTGAAGTTATTTGCAAAAGCTTTTGCAAGACATTTCTCTATTTCTTCTCAAGCTGCCCAGCCTCATAATATTTATAACTATTTACACATCCAGTTGTTTATTTGATATTGTGCTTCTGATTAGACAGGACAGAATTCTTAACTATGCTATACTGCCAATGAGGGCTTAATAACTTCTTCTAGCACTAATTTTTCTGAAACAGTATTTATTAAAGATAGAAATGTTATAAATACAGTTATGCTTGATAGCAATTTATTTACTACTGTCTTTTTCATATTACTGTTATCAACTTCATACAAATCATCAACATCATACAAAGTATCTTAAATCAGAAAACTTGTAACCACTGCTTAAATTTATGGCAGACTGTAAAGTTATATTCAGCTATGCAGCCAAAGCAATAGAGTTCTTAGTTTATTACTCAGCTGAAGAAATGCACACAGGCTGAACAGTTTGGTCATAAGATGGGAACACACTTTTCTAGAAATCTAACCTGTTCAAAAAATATGAGGCACTTCATACAAAACTGACCCAAAAAATTGTTTATGTCTATGTGTGGATCTTTAAAAAGCCCAAATTTTCTCCAAGCAATCATAATGTAGACTGAGTTACCAAAAAGGATTCAGGTTCTGTCTTTTAATTTTGATGCTACAAAGCACAGCAAACTGCTTTCTTTCACATAAACACAAAGGAATATCAGGCTTCTGAATTAGCAGAAGTTTTAACATCATAATTAACATCATGGCTGTTAATTTAAAAGGGAATAAAATACCTTTCTCTTTTAAGTTAACAGTTCCTGTAATGTTCTTATGGAATTGATATAGCATCTACACTACCCAGATGCTACAAGTCTATGGTGATATCTTCTCCTAGAATGCAACTTTGAAAGCCATTGAAGGAAATTGTTCTTTTTCCAAGATGGAGAAAGAGAAATACTGGCTTGTCATCTCTTCTCTTGGAGACATCTTGTACATTTTCTGTTTAACAGTCTCCAGTTAGACACACCAGCAGCTTTAGGAACTGGGATAGAGGCCAGAATTCCTCCACCACTTCATTACAGAGAGAGCCTTTAACATAGGTGTAGAAGGAGTGTCACCTCAATTTTATAATCTTTTCTGCATAAGGGACAGATTTGGTAAGAATGATAGCAACATTCCAGAGTATGCTTTAATCTTTGTTTAGAGAAGGCTTTGAAAGTCTGGACATCATCATCTTGTGGGAACTTGGGCACTGCTGGATTGTGTCCAGAGAAAGGCTATGAAACTGATGGAGAGTCTTGAGAGGACCAGCTGAGGGGAGCTGGGATTGTTTAGCCTGGAGAAAAGGTGGCTCAAAGGAGACCTTAATGCTCTCTACAACTGCCTGAAAGATGCTGTAGCAAGGTGGGGGCCAGTCTCTTGTCCCAGGTAACCTGCAACAGGACGAGAGGAAATGGTCTCAAGCTGCACCAGGGAAGGTTCATGTTGGAGAGAAGCAGAATTTCTTCACTGAAAGGGTGTTTAAGCATTGGAACTGGATGCCCAGGGAAGTGGTGGAGTCACCATCTCTGAAAGTGTTATAAAAAAGTGCAGATGTGACACTTGAGGATATGGTTTAGTGGCAGACACCATGGTGCTAGGTTATTGTTTGCACCTGATGATCTTGGAGGTCTTTTCCAAACTTAATGATTTTATGATTCCATGTTTAAACCACTTTGAGGGAAACAACAAGGCAAGATTTAACCCAATTTTTTTCTTTCTAATTTTTTCTAACTTTTTTCTAACTTTTCTAACTTTTCATATTTTTACTACCACTTTCGTTGTTTCTGGGAAAATGAATGTGTATTCTGAAATCTAAGATAATAAATATTGATTACATCTTAGTTCTATGTCTAAGGGTTCTCATTTGGTGCATATTGGGTGTCCGCTCCCCAGGAGGTACAAAAGACACATTAAACTAAGGAAACCCTGCTTTAATCTGGGCCCTCTAACTCCAGAGGCACCTGCCAGTGTCCATAAAGATTTATCACCCATCTCAATCTGAGTGGCCAGGACAGGCTGACTATTACTAAACAGAGGAATAAACTATCTTCTAAATACAAGTTACCTGAATTCAGACAAATAACAAGTAGTGAAAAGATGGTTTAAATTTTTTTTCAGGTCAGAAAACTATTTTTTATCCTAATATCCTTTGTCTTGGTCACTTTGACGCCGCAAATGAATCACTTAATACTCAGCTACAGGAGCTCTTTTATGTAAGATTGAAGCCCCATACGTAAAAAGATTACAACTAATGCAAGAATAGCAATTTAGCAATGCACCATGGACAGTAGATTATTTTAACCTTGGAAAGCCAGCTTCCCCTGGCTCACATTAGATTCATTAGAGAGACAAATACTGCCTGAAATCCCTCTCAATGTGATTTCCAAGTTTTTCCATTTTTGGAAAATTGGTTGCCCTTTTACATCATATTCCAAGTCACAGTCTCCATCCTAAAGCCCTGGAACTTGCATGGTATCTGTACCAACATGAGTCTAATACAATACATTTCTCCAAAAGTTGGTCAACTCTTACAGGAACAAGTGGTTTGCCTGTATGAAATTTCAGAGACATAAAAACTTGTTGAAATCAAGATTTGAAGGATACATCACCAAACTGATAGTGAGCACACACCATTGTGACCCTTTCTAGACCATGTTCTGTAAGTCAGAGAGCTTTCTCATCAACTCTGAATCTGAGGAGAAATGTAGAGAGGGAAATATAGTGAAATAGATTATATCCAACACAGTGAAGAATCATACCCTGCTAATTCAAAAAGTACATTAAGTCAGTGAAGGTTCTGATTTATGCATCTTATTCAAAAGGTATAGTGAAAAACTGAGCAGCAGTCCCAACCAAGTTAAAAGTTCCTGTTTCATAACTAGAACTGTTTAGATTTCAGGTTACTTTTTGTTAATAAGCTGATCTGTGAGGAAACTTAGTGTAAAAGTCTGTGTATCATCCCATCATTGTGGACTCCACAAATAAAACATGACAGAAATGAGCACAAATACTTCAAATATGTATTAACAAAATGTGAAAACACCACAAAATAAGCTTCAATATCTGTTAGATTTTTTTTAAAAAAATCATCTCTTTCCCCCACAAACCATTTTTTTCCCAAAAGTGTAATTTTATGTAAGAATTTACAGAAAGCATGAAGTATGTTTAAAATTTCAGACTATTAATTCATCTCATCCCTGGTATTTTTGTAATTCTGTCTAGAAAGCTGAACTATATCTACCAGCATTTCTGAAAACACATTCAATTAAAATACTTTCTTGCCTTAATCTTGTGAAATCTTTTATTTATTTTTTTTTTTTAAGAAAGCCCTTTGTATTTTAAAAGTGGGACAAGTTTCTTTTTAAAATACTATTTCAAACTTGTTTGTCATTCTTGTGCAGGGTTAACTCTGTGTTGGCCTATTTCGTATCAGAAAAGCTGAGTTATTCAATAACCAGCAAGCAATATGCATGAAAACTGTCCCTTGAAATCATATTCATAGAGCACTGGTACCTAATATTATCTCAGCTTCCCTTTATTCTCATTAGTGATGGGATTTCACTTCTGGTTGTACAGAAAGCTCATTATTCCCAAAGCATCAAAAAACCCTTTAATGTAAACAGAGATGGCTTTTGACCTGCGTTGGTTTGAGAAATAAGATGAATAAGTTGCCCTGTTAGACCTCAGACCAATTCTTATTCCACAGCAGAGCAAAGACATTGCTCCTCACTGCATCTGAGAATTTGAAATTGTGAGAGTCTTCAGCTCCTTTTACATTACCACTTGGCTGGACTGTCCTCTTCCAATTTTTCAGCACAATGTTAAGTTCAAAATTTGTGTCTTACACTAAAATGTTAATTCCTTCATTGTTCCAGACCCTAGAAGCTCTTCTGTTTTCCTATACAGTCCTCCTCCCTGATCTTCAGCCAAAATAGTTTCTTTTAAATATTTGCCTCACTCAACTTTTACCCCTTAGAAGAGGCCAAAATCGAAGAATTTTTCTTGATTTTTTCTTCCCTCTGTCACATTTTGTTGAAGTCCACTTTTCTGAGTCTTTTTAGGAACTATTGCTCCCAAACTCCCTTATTCCGAACTGAAATGAGGAAATACTTTGGGTTGGGGCATCTAAATAATTTAATGATGCATAGAAACATATCATTGGTTTCAATGAAGAGAAAATAGATAGAAAGTTGAAATATCAAATAACATGTTATAGATTTTAATAATTAAATTTTCCTGAAACCATGTATAAACTTCCATGAAAAAAATTAATTAAAAAAAAAAGCAATCCCAGAAATAAACTACTCTGACACTGATCATGAAACCACAACATTTATCAGAAATGTTGCCATTTATCTGACTAATCTTTCAAATGGTAGTTTGTTTTTATAAAAATATCAATGGATGATTGTATATTCAACTAGTAATTAAGCAATAAGCCACAGCTTGGGGAAATCCCTAATAAAAATGTATTAACAAGAATGAATGCCTCAATGACACAGGAAAACATACTTAGAGATGATAAAGATTAAGAATATGGGCTCTATTTCAGATAGCCAGTGTTTTGAAGAGGATATTTTATTAATTAGCAAAGTTAATAATTTAAATTTTCTTCATTGTGAATCTCCACATTGGGGTAACACTGCACTGAAATATTTCAGGCAGAAAAAATATTTTTATTTTTTTCATAAACAGATAAGCATCTCTGTATTGTTATGTATGTTCATTATACAATAAATTTCAATTTTACTTCTTCAAAACTACAGTTAACCTGAGATTTCTACATGGATTCTGTCCACCAAAACATGAACTCTTTTGCTTTGCTTCACATGGAAGCAGTTTTTAGGCCTGTCAGCTGGTGAGTTTCAGAAAAACAACACAACCTTTGAAGTGCTAAAAGGTATTTGTGGTGAGTGTAAGGCATATCCCCACCTTCATTTTTCCCCATAGTTCACCTGCTGTGCATTTCTGCCACAACTCCATTTTCTCTTGATATCTGGATCCAGAATAGTACAGACCCAAAACCATACAAAACCTGTAAGAAGAGGAAAAAAATATTTTGAAAGGATATGAAATGTGGTCTGTAGGAGAATGGGCAGTAAGTGTTCATTTGAATTAGAACTGAGATGTACCTTAAAAAAAAAAATCACTAAAAAATTATCAAGGATAAAATCCCTAAACAAAAATGGAAATTTCTTTCGATGATTAATAGTCCAACTGCAATTTATTGTGGTCATTTGCATGCACTCACAGCATGATTAGCCAAAATCATGGATGAAGAGTCTATTATGGATACCACTGGTGGCCAGGAAATCCCAAAGACACAAATGATGAAGCCTGGGACAGTGCACCTGGGAAATAATGAGAAATTCCTACTACTACTATTTTTATACTTTTCCCTAAGGGTCTTCTTTCAGGCAGTGCTGGTGATATAATGTGAGCTGGGTGGAGGCTGGTCATGTCCTAGTGTGCCTATTGAGACTCTCCTGTTCTGATCAGACTTGCCTGAACATGCTTTAGGTCAAAAGAGCAGCCATTCTCCCTCCACAATCCTGCCACAGTAGTACAAAATTATTAGGGATTTACTGAATGTAATGCAAGTACTTCTGCCTCTGCAAGTTCTACGGCACATAGACATCATCTTCTTCATCTTAGCCACTGTAAACAAGTTCTACCCAAAAGTTCTAGCCAAAGAACATTCATGACCACTTTGTGATCATAAGCCCCAGCTGGCTCATGGAGTCCCTTTCCAAAGAGCAGGGATTTTCCTACTTTTCTAGAGTATTAATTGTATGCTATTTCTTTTATCTCAGTTTATTGTTGGAGGATCCAAAGATATGATAGCTCGTATTCCAGATACAGCTGTAAAGTCAAAACCTTCATTACCATGGACTTGTCTTTAAATTTCTTTATCTAATGGTTCACAAAATAAAAGTTTAAAATTGCAAACATATTGTGTTTATGTAGCCAGGTTTTAGGAGCAGAGGGGCTACAGAGGTGTCTTCTGTGAGAAGCTGCCAGAAGCTTCCTCTGTGTCCATCAGAGTCAATCATTGGCAGATCCAAGATGGACGTGCTGCAGGCCAAGGCTGGGCCAACCAGAAATGATGGTAATGTCTCTGCAATAACACATTTAAAAAGGAAAAGAAGTGATTATGCACACCTAATTGCAGACAGAGCAGAGCAGGATGAGAACACGTGGAGAGCAGCCCTGCAGACAGCAGGGTCAGTGCAGAAGGAGGGGCAGGAGGTGCTCCAGGCACCAGAGCTGAGATTCCCCTGCAGCCCGTGGTGCAGCCCATGGGGAGGCAGCTGTGCCCCTGCAGCCCATGGGGATCCACAGGGATGCAGAGATCCACCTGCAGCCCATGGAGGAGACCCACACCAGAGCAGGGAGATGCCTGAGAGGAGGCTGTGACCCCATGGGAGGCCCATGCTGGAGCAGGGTCTTGGCAGGGATGTGCAGACTTGTTGAGAGAGGAGCTCATACTGGAGCAGGTTTGCTGGTGGGACTTCTGACCCCATGGGGGACTGGAACAGCCTGTCCTTGAATGACTCACACTGCAGCAGTTTGTGGAGGATTGTTTCCTGTGGGATGGACTCACACTGGAGAATTTCACAGAGAACAATCTCCTGTGGGAGGGACCCACGCTGGGTCAGGAGTCCTCCCACTGAGCAGCAGCAGAAACAGCCTATGATAAACTGACCATAACCCCCATTCCCTGTCTCCCTGCTCCTCTGGGTGGGGGGGAGGTATTTTGTAAGGTCTTATTTTACTTCTCATTATCCTGCCCTGATTTTGATAGTAATAAATTCAGTTAATATCTCTAATTTGTGTCTGTTTTGCCCATGACAGTGTTTTGTCCTTATCTCAACCCGTGAACCCTTCGTTATATTTTCTCTCTCCTGTCCAGCTGCAGAAGGGAGCGGTAGTGTNATTGTTTCCTGTGGGATGGACTCACACTGGAGAATTTCACAGAGAACAATCTCCTGTGGGAGGGACCCACGCTGGGTCAGGAGTCCTCCCACTGAGCAGCAGCAGAAACAGCCTATGATAAACTGACCATAACCCCCATTCCCTGTCTCCCTGCTCCTCTGGGTGGGGGGGAGGTATTTTGTAAGGTCTTATTTTACTTCTCATTATCCTGCCCTGATTTTGATAGTAATAAATTCAGTTAATATCTCTAATTTGTGTCTGTTTTGCCCATGACAGTGTTTTGTCCTTATCTCAACCCGTGAACCCTTCGTTATATTTTCTCTCTCCTGTCCAGCTGCAGAAGGGAGCGGTAGTGTGACTTTGGTGAGTGCCTGGCCTCCAACCAGGATCAGCTCACTAGAATTCTACAACAGTTGCATGTTCCATGTGATACTGTAAAAAGATGACATTATTTCAGAACCTATTATGCTGAAGTATCCTTCTATGTGTTTAATATTCCTAGCACATAAATGTTGTTACGATGTTATACTGGCAGTAAACTTGACCCAGCAATTCCCAAACTGGCAAATAATTTTATGTATCTCTCAGTGGTATTGCCTATGGTGGAAATAAATTGTAAAACTGGGAACATGATAAAACTATGTAAAATAATGAATGGGCCACAGAATGCAGGAGGGAAGATTATGGTCTCCTTGTTTCAGAATACATTAAACACAATCCATTCAGGGCAGATGGAAGAAGAAAAAGTAATAGCATAGATGAAAAAGCTTTTTCTCATAGTAGCAACTAAGATGTGGATTTTTTACCACAGAAAGACTTCAGGGAGTGCAACTTCATAATGTCCAGTTCATAACAGTACATGTGTAAAGATATCAGAAATCGAAGTAATTATTGTTTTAATTCCAAGGAACATTTTAAAATGGCTACTAAAACATATGTTCCTGGGTTCCAGTCAACTTATAGTTCTGAATGTATTTGTGTGGAGCAGATAATTATTCTGCTGTCTAATGAAGCATCCTTACCTTATGTTATAACTGGCCAGTCCTTCCATTAAAAACATCTTACTAATGGTGGAACAGTAAGGGAAGAATGAGAAGAAGTTTGCAAATCTTGTCTTACATTCCTTCCCAGAAGTATCTCATATCCACCCATGTGTGAGAACAGAATTTTTTGCTGTCTGGTTGCAGACAGCAACAAGATACAGATGGAACAGATTATTCTTACTACGTTATATAACAAGACCTACCAGAGAATTATAGAACCATTTAAGTTGGAAAAGAGCTCTTAAGATTTCCTGCTCACTTCTCCAAGGCTTGAAAACTCAATCATTTTGAGATTGCTGTGCCCAAGGTGGCCTCTGACCCCTCATATGACCCATCAGTCCTTCTCTGTTTGTGCAAAAGAGCTCCAGTGAGACATCTCCCCTGGCTGGCTCACTCACCAGGAGTGTTAGGAACTTCCACACACTCCAGGAACTTCCTAGACTGTTTTCTCTTTGCTGTGTTGCATCTCTAGCAGATATCTTGAAAGTTGAAGTACCCCAAGAGAACAAGGGCCAGTGATCATGGGACTCATAGTCCCATGCTATGACCCAAGTGCTCATAGCTTCTTCTCATCTGCCTCTTCATCCTGGCTGGGTGGTCTATAACAGACTCCCACTAGAATACCTGCCTTATTGGCCTTTCCCCTAACTCTTACCATAAATATGCAACCCTATCATCACCATCATCAAACTCAAGTCGAAACACTGCCTAACCTACAGGGCTACCCCACCACTTTTTCTTCCTTTCCTATTCCTTCTGAAGAATTTATAGCCATCTATTGCAGCAGTCCAGTCATGCAGGTCTTTCCGTTGTGTTTCTATGATTGAAAATTTGCCTTAGTTTTCCAGTTGTACAATGGCATCCTCCTGCTGCCCCTGTTGTGTGTGTTGGTGTAGATGCACTTCAGTTAGGTTGTTGATCCCACCACCTTACGAGGGGAAGAAGCCATGAGAAGTCTCAGGCACTTCCATGATTTCCATCTCATAAATAAGCCTTGTGTCTTTGCTGACAAGTAAATCTCCATCCCCTACCTCTACTGAGATAGCAGATTGAAGGACCTTGCTAGTACACCATCCCTTAAACATTCACCAGCTGACCCAGGCTAACCTCTAGTGAGCTTGGCTTTTTCCCTTTCCCCCTCCCAATCTAGTTTACAGTTCTTTTTATGAGACTTGCCAAGTCCTATGCAAAGATTCTTTTAACCTTTTTGAGACTGGTGTATCCTATGTGTCGTTAACAGGCCTGATGTCTTTTAAACTGACCCATGATCAAAAAGGCACCCAAATTCTACCGATGACACCAGGCTCAGAGACAGGTATTGATCTGCTGTCTCTTTCTGATTTTTCACTCATCATTCCCTGCAGCTGGAAGAATAGAAAACACTTGTGCTTCTGACCTCTTGGCTGGTCATTCCCAGGCCCTGAGATTTCTCTTGATTGCCCTTCTTGTGCAACCATCTCTGCTCACCTGAAAAATTCACAAAGGATGATAATCCAAGACCGCTATCAGGGTAGGAAACTTCCTCTTCATGTCTTTATGTTTCTCTCTGTCACACTCCCTGATACTCCTCAGACAGGTCCCCTCCTCCTGCAGGTCTGTCAGTGACCAGAAGTGTTCCTGTGCCCAGAAGTGCCTCACACAGGGCTGCTCTCTCTGCTGGCTGTGCTGACAGCAGGCCAGGCTCACCCTGCAGCGTGGTGCTGGGGCAGCAGGGTGTTCCCAGCTGAGCTTTGGGAACCACACTGGAGTGGGAGAGCTCTGCTGCTGATTGTGCCAGCACCAGAGCTGCTCACCCCAGCATATGAGTGACAGACAAAAACTGTCAAACTTGTTCCAACATATATAAAATGTAATGATGTATCCATAGTAGAGATCTAACTGAGTTAGTTTAGCTATTTCTAATTCTACTCCCTGACTTGAGTCCAACCTCTGTTTATATTTGTATACAAGCTAGCCAGTATATTACAGGGGGAGGTTCAGTGAAATGATTATATTCCCTGCTATCATCCTTCCCCCAAGAGTATGGACAGGTGTTTGAGTGAGACAGTGAAGAACAAGCAGAGAAAGAGATCTCCAGTGGATTTGTTGAAATAAAATGCACCTTGTGCATTTTAGTTTTGACTTTGATTGTGAACTACAAAGCATCCCTACTTGTAAGAACATGCTCTCTTGGCCACGTTAGTAAAAGATAAGGAAATGATATTCAGATACTCTCCAAAACCATGATCCTTGCCAGTGAAAAAAAGGCCTAAAATTAATCCCTGGCCAGTCCTTCCATTAAAAACATCTTACTACTGGTGGAACAGTAGGGGAAGTATAAGAAGAAGTTTGCAAACCTTGTCTTGCATTCCTTCCCAGAAGTATCTCATAACCACCCATGTGTGAGAACAGAATTTTTATTTGATCCTTAGTAGAAAGGTCAGAACAACGTACATCTCTTGCACACAAATATGTTGCTAGGCACTCAGTAATTCCTGATGAGTAATAAAAACTGAAAAAATACATTTTTTACTGGATATTGATTAAGGTTTCAGAAAAGGAAAACATAAGAATTTTATTTCTGCCTGCACAGGTGTACTCAGATGTACAAGAAAATTGAAGTTTAACGGCAATATTGGAAACTATTTGAGCAGGTTTAAGATGCTCCTAAGGATAAAATCATTCAGTACTCAAAAGTGTAAAATTAAATTGTATTAGAGCACTCAAACCAGCAAGAACAGACCAGTAATACATCAAAAGAATAGAAATAATTTGTTTATACATATGTATAATTTTATTCTGAAGAATTCTTCATCTATCTTTGCTGTTCAGTATTATTAGGCATCTCTTATGATGATCTGGTGATCATTTGGTGGCACTACTAAAAGCTTGTTGGAAATGAGGAGTGTTAAAATTGTTTATAAAAATACAAAACACTCCCTTTTTATGTCTTTGTTTCATTGAACTCTATAGGTGAGCTGCCTTAGCCAAATATGATTCTTTATGCATATTTTATTTTTATGCATCTGAGTCTAGGCAGACCTTGAGCTTCTTCTCCTCATTGGGATATAAAAATTGAAATCCTAGGGGCTAGGATAAAATTCAAACTTGAAAAGTCAGCTCCAAAGTCGAAGTTTGTTGATTTAAAGCAGACTATGCCCCACTTCTACCACTGCAACTTTCATCATCTTTCATCGTTGCTTTTCTTCTCAGAGTTCTGGAAAGCAGCTAAACTGGTATTCAGCCAGGAAGGGGAGAGCCTTTGCAGGAAATCAGCACATACTCCAAAGCTAATCTCTTGGAGGGAAAGAATAGTGTTATTCTTCAGGGACCATGTATTAGGTTATTCAGCAAGATCTGTTTAATTTAGTTTGTCTTTTATGTATTATTCATTAGAAAAAATTCCCACGACATAGCAATAAGAAGGTCACTATGATAGCCTGGGCCAAAATAAAGGTAATTTTTTTGCTGGGTTATATAGCAAAAAGATGAATAATCAGTGTGACACAAAAGTAATAGCTGTATAAGGATGAAGGACAGTGAACCAATTATTGTTAACTAGCAGGGATAGAAGTTATAATCATAAGTTAAGGATGATTCTGGTATTCCAGTATACAGTCTTATGATACACTCTAGTGAATTAATGGGCATTAAAAAGGAAAACATCTGTTGGACAACAGTACACATATGTCTTATTCCTTTTAAAATTGATGTTTGCTCATGAGGCTCATGATTATTGAGATTTTTACAGAATCACACAGTGGATGAGGTTGGAAGGGACCACAGTGGGTCATCCAGTCCAACCTCCCTGCTCAAGGAGGATCATCCCAGAGCACACAGCTCAGGATTGTGTCCACATGGTTCTTGAATATTTCCAGTGAGGGAGAACTTACAGCCTCTCTGAACAATCTGTTCTAGTGCTCATCACCTGCACAGTAAAGTTCTTCCTCATGTTCATCTGGAACTTCCTGTGCATCAGTTTCTGTCCATGGCCTCTTGTCCTATTGCTGGGCACCACCCAGGAGAGCCTGGTCAATCCTCTGACACTCCACTTCAGCTTTTTGTGTACTTTTCCAGCTTCCCTCTCAGCTGTCTCTCCTCAAGGCTGAACAGGCCCAGCTCCCTCAGCCTTCCCTCATAAGAGAGATGCTCTAGTCCCTCAGTCACCTCTGTAGCCCTCTGCTAGACCCACTCCTAGAGCTGCATTGTACTCCAGGTCTCTCTCGTTCTGAGGAGCCTGGAACTGGACACAGCACTCCAGATGTGCCTCACCAGGGCTGAGCAGAGTAGCAGTTTCTTGCAGAAACAGTTTCATTTTCATGCTTCATTAATATTCATGTGTAGTTCAGTTTTTTACTGTTAATAATATGCAAGTTTTCTACTTTGCAAGTTTTGACATTTCAGAGGGAAAGAAAAGAGTTACTGATGTTAACAGTAGGGATATAGGGATTAATTCCTGGTTATATCAGTAGAGTAGTGGGTCTGTAATCTCATCTTCAAACCATTACGTTGTCTTACTCTTGTACAGCATTTTTCTATTAGTGCTTGTATTTGAGAGAGTAGAGGTCAGTTCTTTCTGAATTTGTTTAAGAACTCTACTTTTAAATAAATCAGGGGTTGTATTTCTCAAAAAATGGAAACTCATCAAAAATTAGGAGATAAAGAAACATTTAGATCAAGAGAACAGGATATGCTTATTGTGCTGAAAAGTATATCTGCCTTCCATTTAATTTCAAACATTTTTCCTACTTACTTCAGAAGAAATTATTAGATATTTACATTTTGGTCTTGTTCTTTTTAAAAAGAAGGAATACATTTCCATAAATTATAAAAGTTGTCTTAATTTCATTTCATTTATTATCAAAATAAAACTTAGCTATTCCACAGGATTAATTTTCCTATTGATAAAAAGATAGTATTTCTTATTATTCATTACGATCCAGTTAAAAATCTTTTGGTTATGTGCAGTTTTTCCTTGCCTCCAGTTAAACAGAAATACTTCCATAGTCTATAAAATCTCTTTAGTAAAGTCTTTAGAGTAAATAAGGATTCTTTTTACATGTTGTTTATTGACATGGACGATGGATTTTAACTGAATCCCCATGTGGCTGTTTACTTTCAAATAAAAACAAGCTGCCTAAAGAATATTCTCAAAAAATGACTGATAAAAATGCATGTGTGTTTTCTTTCACTTGCATCTTTAAAAAACACACATAAGAAGAAATGCTGCATTTTCTCTGTGAGGACAATATTGGGGACATTCAGCAAATTTAAACATAGCAAAAAGTATGCTCAGCCAATCTGTACAGGTTATTGAACAGGACCCAAAGAATCTGTCCTTGAAATTGAAACAAATTGGAAACACTGGCTGATTAAGGTCAGCAGCATCCAAATCCTTGTTTTCCTGTTCAGCATCATTTTGTGTGGTACCTGGGTATACAGAGAAAACAAACAAAATAAAACTTGCTAGTCTCAGGGTTCAAGAGGAATACATGTAATTGGAAACGAAATCAAAAGTCTCTGGTCTAAACAAAAATATAACCCTCTTTCTCAGCAGAACAGAGTTTCTAAGAAAGTCTACATGAGCCTGGAGCAGGGGAGCAAGGAGACAGCAGAGTCTCTGATTTGTATTTCTGCTCAATTTACTTGAGCAGGATCAAATATACTACTGGCAGACCAAACTGTGAACACTTTTAGTGCCCACCTAAATCCTGTTTGCAAGACTCAAGTGAGGCATAGGCCTTTACTGGCTGTCAAAACAAAGACAAATTTCATAGTTTATGAGTAAACCAGGAAGAAATGCAGTAGAAGACATAAATAATTTTTCTAAGGTCTAGTTTTAAATGCAGGGTTGTTTGTACTGAAGCAGACACTATTGAAGGAGACAAGAAGTTCAACTGAGCAAATATTTCTTAAAAATTAAAACAGTTTTTGCCTTCTGATTTTTCTGTGTGAATATTAGCCTCCTATTGTTTCTGCAGAATTTTAGAAACTGATTTGAGTGGCTTACAAATATAAAATATCTGTAATGTGGAAGTGGAATAGTGTTTTTCTTTTCTTGGAATTACCTTTCAGACTACCCGGAATAAGGCTGAATAGTGACAGCAGTATCAATGCTAATTATGTTAGCACAGGATTCCAATCTTGTAACATTTCATAGGCGTCCACAGATCTGTTTGTCATTTAATAGAATCAAGTGGCAATGCATCCTGCCCTAAGAAGTTATAAATTAGCACCCCAATTTTTCAGCAGTAATAAGCAATCTGAACAAACAGCAGACATGTCTATTTTGCATCCAAGTGCTTGCTTTAACATTTTGGCATTAGCCACCTTGTGCCTAGTGTGTATCTTGTGAGCTTACACTGCCACTTGCATTTTGTTCTTATTCTGTAGTTCTTTGCCTAAAAACAAAGAGCAAGAATTGGTATGGGTAGGATAGGAAATATGAATTTCTGTGTAATTTTTGTGTGTTTATGCAAACACATAGAAAACAAGGTAAGTGCATTTCTAATTTCTATAGAGGAGCTCCATAACCACTATATGTGTAGTAAAAAAAAAAAAAAAGGAAACCAAAGAACCCAAAAAAATGTCACAAAAATATTAAACTAGACTGTGGCTTTCTTTTCTTACCTTGACTACCAAAGACAATTAAAGATCAGCAGCACCCACATCCATGCATCCTCCTCAGACTACAAAATGGGATTTGGTGACAATCCTGCAGATGACGTCTAGTCACACGACAGAGATTTTGAGTAAACCACATCCCAGTACTTCCCATCTCTTTTAGTAAAGGCTACAATGTTCTACAATTTTATGGAAATTAAATCATGATAGTTTTAGTTCATAACTTCATTAAACTATTAGCTCAGTGGACTATGCCTGTCAAGGGCCACTAAAGAGAGAGCAGAGCAGATCTGAGCTTGTGTTTCTCTTCAGGGTTAAAAGGTGCAGAGAGAGACTTTGAAGCTGTATTACCAAAGCCAAGCACACACCTTGGAGGAGACTGATCCTGGCCAACTTCCAAACACTGCCACAGACATTCACTCCTGAACATTGCTTCTTACATCCTGCCCTTCTTACACTGGATGGAGTAAAAATAGGAATAAGGTTGAAAGCTTGTAGATCTTGATAAGGACAATTTGATAATAAAAGCAAAACTGTGCACACAAGCAAAGCGCCAGAGGAATTTGCTCAGTATTTCCCATTAGCCTCTTTCAGGAAAGCAGGGCCTCAGTACACAATACCACTTGCTTCAGAACACCAATGCAAGAGGAGCAGACTTTCCCTCTTTCTTCTCCTTTCCCATAACATCTTGTCATACAGAATATCCCTTTGGGTCAGTACAGATCAGCTGACCCCTCCCAACTTTTTGCCCACCCCTTCATTAAGAGGAAAGAGGGAGGAGGTAGCAGTGAGGGAATGAGAGAAATCCTTAACTGTGTTCAAGAAATATTTAGCAACAGCCAAAATATTGATAACAGCACTGTTTTAGACACCAGTCCAAAGCAGAGCACCATATGGGCTGCTACTAAGAAAATTAACTCTATCCCAGCCAGACCTGGCACATATTCTCTGAAAAAAACAGAGGGCAACAAGTTCATCTCTGTGCCCTAAGATGGAAAAAAATCTGAGTGATCTTGTATAACCGTGTTGCCATGTATGAAACAGCAGAAAGGAAAGAAGCAAGGGTAAAGAACTCCCAGAGGCTTCCTGCTTCATTGAACGGTTTGAAAATTTATTAAAAATTGTGCCTGAATCTATGTTCAAATGTTGTGCTAATGCTTAATGGCCGCTAATTTAGAAAATTGTACAGTATTCTGTCCAAGAAACCTACTGGCAGCTGTTACTACTGCCCACATTTGTGATAGATCATGGGGCTGTTAAACATAACACTGGAAAGCATTTTTCTTCCAAAAGTATGTCAGGTGTGATATTCTGGTCTTAAATTAAAGTTGAGAAGCAGGAAAAAATGTTTTGTTTTGTTTTTAAAATAAGTTTTCCAAGCTTAAAAGCCAGTGGTGTGTGCATGTATTCCTGAGCATTGCTGTCACCTAGCTGGGCTCCCACCACCACGAAAACCTGCTGCTCCTTTTCCCCACATCAGCTTCACAGTCCTGCAAACAATTCTTCCTGTATGAACAGTTCTGCTTCGAACTGGGCAACAGCCTCAAGGAATTTGGGAAGCTCAGAGTTACACACATCAGGGCTCTAGCACAGTATCAAGGAGAGCTAATATAAGAAGGAAATTACACAGGCATAGAAGCAAGGAGAAAGTACTATTAGTGAAAAAAAAAAAAAAAAAAAAAAAAAAAAAAAAAAAAAATATATTTAATTGTTGTTTAAGTTGCTCAAAAAATATTCAAGCTAGCACTTAAAGCAGACAAGCTTCCTGAGACAAAAAAATGCCTGAAATACCAAGTAGACATTCATGTGCAATAAATATTTCAGTAGTTTCACTTATAATTAGTTCTACAGTGGATGCCAACTTTAACTTAAGCTCTTCATGTATTATACTTGCAAATTCCATATATTTAAATCCTTATATTTAGATAGGAAAGTGCACTGATTAACCTCTGATCTTTCCTTCATCAAGGTGTCAGTGCTTTAGCACTGAGATTTTCTGAAAATGTAGCAATTGCTGTGAATTGATGTTACCCTCTGAAAATTCTTAGAAATAGAAACTACAAAGACGTGTTTAAACTAGACTTTCCTCCTCTTGCTCTGTTTATTTTGATTAGAAATGCAGCCTCTGTGCATACTGTTTTGAAATTCAAGCTTTTTATATTTTAACATTCACATCTATTGCTAATGTCAATGGCATGTGTCATTCTGGGACTTAGGAATTATATATTTTTACAGCTAGAATGTGCAAATACTACAGGCTTCTAAAAGTTATTTAGTTTAAATATAAATAATGTCTTAAATTTTGCTCTGCTTATAGAATCACCTGTCTTTTCTGTGGAGTAGTAATTTTTACAAAAAGAAAGATTATGTCTTATAGTCTTGTAAAGACAAGTAAGAAATCACATTAAGATCACAGTTTTAATCATTACAAATTGTTCCTATGTCATAAAGAATAAAAAATCACCCTGTGGAAATAGACTGATCTAATACCTTCAGGATTTTCCAAAATTTAGTCCTGCTTGAACTAAGGCTTATCTTTTAAAAGAACACCTAGTTATAAAATAAATTTTTATTATTCTTATAAATAAAAAAATTCATAAGAATAAGATGAAGAATCCAAGTGTAGAAGCCCTGGTAAATTGTGCTGGAGGGAATTCTTCCCTGACTATCAGAAAGTCACAACATTTCTTTTCTAGTGTGAATTTATCTAATTTCTTCCAAGAGGTAGGTGTTAACATATATTTATCTCCTAAATTAAAAGAGAGCTCCTTAAAATAATTTCCTTTTGCATTCTTTACTGGGTGTGACTGGGTCATATTTCAGACATTCATTTGTAGTGAAAACATTGAATTTTGAACTATTTTTTTTAAAAAACTACCCCCCTTGGGTAACATTTTCCTGCAAATAAGCAGTTTTCATGACCCAAATGGATAAAGTCCTCATAAACCTGGTCTGATACTATAGTTCACTCTGACTTGATCAGAAGGTTAGAGACCTTAAATATTGAATTATCTCATGAATTTTTAACCTCATGACCTTTGCCAGTTTCCACAGTGTTGATACCATACTTTCTCGGGTTCATCTTGGCAGTTAAATGAGACAATGACAATCTTGATTTTATATATATATATAAAAATGTGTGTGTGTATATATATATGTGTATATATATATATATATAAAATAATTGACAGCTATTAATTGTCAGTATATATATTTGACAAATCATTTTGACTAATAGAGAAAAATTCAAAACTTGAATTCCCTGAAATTAGTTTTATTAATTAACACTGGTCTGCTTACTTCAGTGGTAATTTTTTAGACAATGCACTTTTCCAAAATGCAACCCCAAATTAATGAAGCTTATAACTCTTCCTTATTTGAAGGAAGGTTAAAGATAAACTATGCTACACCCCAATTAGACTCTCCTGGGATATAATAAATGGGATTTAAATTGTAAACAGAGATCTATGCACTTCTTGTGCAGGAAAATTTTTATCCATACATAGTTTTGCACTGACATTGCTCATACAGAAAAGGTCTCTGGACTTAAGATAATAATGAAGAAAGAGTGAGTACTAGATAATTTAACCTCATGAATACACTGCAGAAGCAAGTCCATATATATATTACCCTTGTCACGGGAAAGCTGTAATCTTTTGGTTTTCTGTTTAACATTAAGAGTGCTAGTTGATTAAAAAAAAAACCAACTTTTAGAGAATGAAAACTGAAACCAGAAAGCTATTATAATGGTACATGGCTATCTATTGTACTAAAAAAGGGTTTAAATAATCAACAAAACTGTAGTAGAATGATCTGTCTGGGTAAAACTCTGTGACCTGCCTGGGCTTTCTGATGGACTATGACTCCCTATTTAAAATAGAGAATAGTATTCAACCATCTTCATCTCTGTTCTCAAATGTTCCCTGTAAGGTTGGTTAAGATGTAACAGCTGATGAAAGCAAATTAATTGAATTTCTACATATCAGCTGCTCCATCAGTAAGGAGAAAATCACAAACATAAGAGATTAATGGGCAGTGTGATTAAAATGCTATCCATGTGCTTGAAAAAATCCTAGAAAATTTAGGAACCTTAGAAGTTTCAAGATTGCTTCCATCCTCAGACTAAGGTGTTAAATCACAATATCTGTAAAAGCTGAATGAGTATCCTCCAACTGCTCAGTGCACTGCTAGCAATTTTATAGCACTTGTCAATTAAAGTGCTCCAAGCATTTTAAACAGGACACCCTGTTTCATTATCCTTATTTTACAGTTTATGGAACAAACGTAGTGAGAAAGTGGCAAAAAATATGATGGGAACAAGATCCCTACTGAGTTCTTACAACTCCAAATTCAGCTACTCTTTATTATACTATTCTTAGTCTGCCTTTTAGGTGTCCTGAAGATGTAGACTGTCCAGAAAAGAGAGACATAAAAATTAATGTGTTTCTCTTATGGTTTTAGGAGCATATGTATGCAGTAGTTTCATTACATATGTGTGCATAGGTATGGGAATCCATATCAAAATTGCTTTAGTGATGAGAAGTGGATGCAGCATTAGCTGATCTTCACTCCTACTTCCCACTCTGGCCCAGTCCCACACTGAGTGCAGTCAGCATTCTACAGACACAGACAGCATACTGCATCTGGCTTTGGGATCCCAGGGTGAGAAGGAAATCAGTAAACAGAAGAGAGTTCAGTGGAGGACTAACCAAGGTGGTCAGGGATGAGAGCATTTATCCCATGAGGAGAGGCTGAGGTAGCTGTGCCTGTTCAGCTGTCATATTGTAATGAGAAATATTCTGGTTTTAAACAAGAGAATATTACCATATATGCAGGCTTTGTAGAATGGGAAGATTTTGTTAATGTCATTAATAAATAACAATATGCATTCCTTTACCTACTCTGCTCGTATTGTATAAATTACTATGTCAACAGTTTTAGCTACTAATGACAAGGGATGTATAAAAAGGAATTTAATGGCACTTAGAAAATCAGAACCTGGAGCCTGGAATAAGTTTTCTGTTAATCTGGAAGCAGAGATTTTCATTGTATGGCAAAAAAATCATGTTTTTTTCCAAAATAAGTGTATTGTTTATAGTCAAAATAATAAAAGAACAATACAGTACAGAAATTAAAGTGCAGAAATAATAAATTAATGTTTGTTTCATGTTCAATATGTAAATATTTCAGTGCTTTTGAAAATACAAATTTTAAAGCAAAACAAAAGATCTACTCCTAGACGCCTCATTATTACAAATATATGCATGATAAATATAACACGCAGTAAGTAATTGACAGATTGTATTTAAAATTACATGCTCTACAGCAAAGTGTGAAAGGCATGTATGCAAATCATGTCTACACCTTAACCTTGAAAATACCTAAGCACATGTATACCTGTACCTGTGAAAAATTACCCAAATGAGTCAAGCTATAAAGCTTACAACAATGAACTAAAATAAATGCCGAGAGAAGCATTTACATATAACAGGAATCAGAAGATAAAGCAATGATGTTTTTAGACTAAACAGACTTAGGTACACACTCCATTAATTTTCATGAAATTCTGCAGAAGTAGAATACCTGTGCGTGGCTTTAGTGTCATGCCTGAAGTCTACACAATTAACAAGTAATAAAAACTTGATATGCCACATACTTCTGGAGGAAAGTATATTTTCTAAGGGGAAATGGGAACTTAAAATGAGCCTTCAGTATGTAGAGGACTGTGAAAGTCCAGCATCAGATACATTGGATTAACTGTGCACAGTGCAGCTGTTCTGAGTATGTGTAGCATTGCTGAAGAGCTGGACTCGTGTCTTGTGTGCAGGCACTCCGTGTTGCACTGTGCCATTCCATTCTTCTGCATCTAGTCACATTTGCACCCCAGCCTGTGATTGATTCCCACAAGATAGCTCTGCTGTTGAAACTGTCAGTCTTGACTCCTGAGTAACTTAGTGACTTCACTTCTTCACACACAATGGTTCCAGAAAAATAAATAACACTGCAGTTTAGACCTTAACCATATTGGCGTACAAGGCCATTGCAAAGAAAAAAAATAAATGTTCATATGCAGTTTTTTACAGTATGAAATGGGATATTGAATGCAAATATTTCCTGGTATTGTTTGAATTATATAGGCTGTTAAAACTTATGATTAGTCATATACGTTAAAAATAATAAGGTAGATAATGGAGATCAACACATGGACCATATAATTATTGCTGCACAGAGGATGTAAGAATTACAGTATCAGAAACTGGTTTTGCACCAGTTGCAAATGAAAAGACCTTTTAATCCATTAAAGATCCTTTAATCAGGCATCTGCTCCAATCATTTGGGCACTTATGGTACTGGTAGACTAGATTTTTTGTATGCTGTGTTTAAAAAAATATTTTATAGGATGTTACAGTCTCATTTATCTAGAATCTAGGATCCTATTTGAACTCCTGATTGGCATCAATAATGGGAAATAACCTAATTTCAGCTCCTCATAGAGTAACAGAACAAGCAATTGGAAGAAAAACATAAAAATTGTAAAACAACCAAGAAGAAATTATAATAAGCAAAGATCATCTATTAAGACCAAACCAAAAAACAAGCTGTGCAAGATTATGAAGACTTGATGCACCAGTCTTTTTTTCTTTTTTTTTAAGTGTTAGAAAGCTACTGGATGGAGAAAAATATTGGATAGGTGCAGTTGGACAACTTGGGTTGGAAATCTCTTTAGATAACTGTCCAGTGTACCTTGGAAAAATTTCTTAGATAATTCAAATTTAATTGCACACACATTCAAATCAATGAACAAAAACCATTCAGAAAATTGGCAGCATTTCAGAAAAACATGATTCCTTCTGAATATGGTGGTGTCCTTGGTGAAATAATAATCTTATAAAAGTTCTGCTATCCAACCTGCATGCAGACATAAAGCCTATTTATTCACAGGAACAAGGCTGTACTAGTTCTAATGCCTTTATTGCTGTTTGTTCAGGGTTTTGAGACTTTTTTTGGAAGAGTTGGGCTTACAGAGTCCATTAGTCAAAGTTTTCACTGTTTTTCTGAATATTTATGGTTACCAAACTATCTTTAGAGGCATATGTGTGTGTATTCTATTGTGATAAACTAATAGGATCCTGCCCTCAAGTGACAAGTATTTCAGCATCAGGAATGATAAACAAAGATGATACACAAAGGTAAAATTTCAAGACAATTGGGAATAGGCAGAATCTCATTTTGCCAGTTAAGCATGTGCTCCCTGATATTTTATGTTAAAAGATAGCTGCAAGTAACCCACATATTGTATATTGTCAAAATTTTGTTATGAAAATGTGATTCTCCAATGGTTTTTCATGTCCTTCTCTGATATATGACACAGTGAAGTGAATTTTTTGCAAAAAATACTTTGTAAAACACTCTTGCTTGGAGTCAGTGAATTGCAAATTATCTGCAAAAGCAGAGTTATCCTGTTATGTACCTGAAACCAATACATAACCAAAAGGATTTCAAACCCAGTCAGGCATTCAGAAATGTGTGACTGTTTTTATTCCCAGTACAAAAATGAATTCATTAAAGCTTGAATCTTGTGTTTTGTATGAAGAGAATGATAGAATCATTAAGTTGGAAAAGATCTCCAGGATCATGAAATCCAACCTTTGCCTGAACCAACATGCCAACTAAACCATAGCACAAAGTCCCATGTCCAGTTGTTTCTTAAACACTTCCAGGGAGGGTGACTCCATCACTTCCCTGGGCAGCCTGTCCCAATGCTTAACCACCCTTTCAGTGAAAAAATTCTTTCTGACATCTGACATGAACCTGCCCTGGTGCAGCTTGAGGCCATTTCCTCTTGTCCTGTTGCAATTTACCTAGGAAGAGAGGCCAAACCACACCTGGCTACAGCCTCTTTCAGGCAGTTGTAGGGAGCATTAAAGTCTCCTCTAAGTCTCCTTTTCCCCAGACCAGGAACATTTGGACTGATGGTGTTTGTCTTCTCAAGTCACCATTATGTGTGATAGGGCTCTGCTTTTCTGGGGGTGGCTGAAATCCTGCCTGCCAACAGGAAGAGGTGAATTAATTCCTCAGTTGGCTTTGCTTGCCCATGTGGCCTCCCTTTACCTATTAAACTGTCTTTATTTCAACTTCTATTGTCTCCCCCATCCCACTGGGGAAAGTGAGCTAGAGGTTGTGTAGGGCTTAGTTGCTGACTGGGGTTAAATCACAATATTGTCCCAAAAGTGTGTCAAAACATAGTATGTCAGATTCAGCTTCCTTTCACAAATATATCACAGTCTGTTTTGATGAGAAAGGTATATAGTTTAATTATTTGTTTTTAATCTGACTCCAGGCCTGACATTTGGCACCTCATTAAATTCTTTTCACTTGTTCAGTTAAAAACAACCACCCATAAAGGAGAAATGCAATTTCTGGACAAAAAATTAACTCAGAAAACTTTGTGTCATCTTACAAGATAAGTCAATCTGTGCGGAACACCTGAATTTTGGTTTCATAGGTTAACTGCCATAGCAACTGTAACAGCCAGTTAGCAAATGAACTTTTTACTTATACTTCAGAATTTTTCCCCTGCCACAGACTTCAAAGATCTATCAAAATCAAATAATAAACTCACACTCCATTACAAAAATACAGGTAAATACTGAAAAATCTGAAATCAAATAAGAAGAGGGACATGTAAGTTGTTTTCTTACTTAGATATTACATTCAAATCATTCAGCCAGACTTTTGAAAGCTAGAAATCCATTCTACAGCACGTAGAAATTCAAGACACATATAGCAGCTGGGGTTATTTGAAATGGAGACATATAACTATGCTTTTTCCACCCTGTAAAGCAGCTAATCATTCAGAATTTTGGGGTAAGGCATTCAGAGGGGATGAGTCAAAGAATAAAAGAATGGTTTAGGTTGGAAGGGACCTTAAAGATCATCAAATTCCAACTCCACTGTCATGTGCAGGGATACTTTCCACTAGAGCAGTTTGCTCAGATTTCCAGCCTGGCCTTGAACACCTCCAGGGATGAGACATCCACGATTGCTCTGGGTAATGAAAGTCATCAAAAAAAGCCCCAACATCCTCTTCAAGAACAATACCTAAAGCACAGTTACCACCAGGTACATCATGGAGAGTCAGGGAAAAAAAAATCGTGTCTTGAATGCGCATAGCACATTTTATCTGGGCAACAAAAAGTACTTTACAGGCATGTGTTTTAGGCCCTGCAAACGTGTCCTGCCTATGCGTTCTCTAAAAGGTGTGTTTTTCTTTTGCTGTGTTTCCCTTTATATTATTCTTGGTCACCCTTTTTGACCATGGAAACAAGTAAGATTTCAGTCCCTGAAGGACAAAACAATCCAGGGGAACAATATCTTCACTCCAGGGAAACAATAAACTTTTCTGTATGATATAATATATCATACAGATATATGTATGAGCCTGAGAAAGAACTGAGAAAGAACTGAGGAAGCCTGAGAAAGAACTCGAGTTTTCCAGCAGTCATTTTTCTAAGTTCTTCCATCTCCCTGCACTCTTACTACTCCAATCTCCAGCTTTTTCTGGAAGCTGTGCAACAGAGAACCAGGTGATTCACTTGTCAAGGAAGAGCTTGGGTCTCTTGCAGTGGCCAGATATCATGTTTAGAGTGCTATTTAAGCTCATATGTATGTGCTGGTAAGCCAAATTACAGCAGCAGTAGAAAATCTTATTGTACAACAATTTTTCAACACTCTTTTGAAAAGAATATTTTAATTGAATGATTTTACTGTTACTTGAGAACAAAACATGTTTAATTTTCCTTAGGAAGCATATTATCAAACAAAGGCTTCTTTATACTAAATGGAGTATGATAGATAAAATTGTCAAGTCAAAACAAAAAGTCAAAGGACTTATGTAGCTGTTCAGACATCTAGAAATCTCTTTCACATGTCTTTAATATTACAAAGGCTCCAGGTCCTCTGTTGATAATGTTAAAGCACTGAAGAAATCAACAAATCTGGGAGGAATGTGTTGTAGTTTGGCACAGAGAGAATTATATAACTTGGAGTCTTCAACCCAGACAACTGGCAAGTTTTGCCATAGGGTGAATATCCTCATTGTTTTTTCTGCAGTCCAACTATATAATTCCTTGTCTCATTAAAAAAAAAAAAAAAAA
>VZRH01002609.1:870093-889420 GCA_013397555.1 Urocynchramus pylzowi
AAAAAAAAAAAAAAAAAAAAAAAAAATTCCTGAGGCTATTTAGCTCCCATTTCTTGAAATACCTTCCTTAGAGTTGACAGATATTTAGTATATCTTCTGCTAGGGTTGAGAATGTAGTCATTTCTTTCTAAAGCATGATGATACATTTTAACAATAGTTGTGGCTCTCTGAAAATTTTCCAGCACAATATGACAATACCCCATATGGCAATATACTGTGCTGAAAAATTCCTACAGTCCTACTCCAGATGCAGGCTACTACACCTTTAGCTTACTACAATCATTTCACATCTGACAAACCTGCTATGCAGAAAGGGGATAAAAAGTCTAGAAAAGTGAGACATGGTAACTTTGAAGCCTTCTCAGTGGCAGAGAGCATGTTCCAGGAAATCACACGCACAGGGAAAATGCATTCAGAAAAATTTCAGGGGTTATCCAATGTTCTCTTCTTTTAATTCATCAATCTTAGTTACTTTTCTATCTTAGAGGGTCAAACATAGAGTTTTCAATCTTGCCACTGAGATCAGCTCAGTTGGTTAGAGCCTGGTGCTAATTACACCAATCCTCATATGGGCCATTTACTTAAGGGGTGGACTCGATGATTCTTTCCAACTCAGAATATTCTGTGATGCTGTGAGTAACACTATCCTGTCAAGCTGCTATTGTATTCATTAGTTTATTCATTTATATCACTGATAGTTGGCCAGGCTTTGTGTTGTTCTTGGCCCTATATTATTACTTGTGGTAATGGTCCCACTTTCTTCCACACCGAATGTGATATTACCTTATCTTCCTTTGCATTCCTTCTTCTAAAATTAAGGAGCTCTCTTTCTTTCTTCTTTTTTCATGAACATTTTTGATTCATATTCCTGCATTTCATAGAATTATATAATGGTTTGGGTCAGAAGATACCTGAAACATCTAGTCCAAACCTCCTCTCATGGGCAGAGACACCTTCTACTACATCAAATTGCTCAAAGACCCATACAATCTGATTTTGAGCACTTGAAGTGATGAGGCATCCATAACTTCCCTGGGCAACCTGTACCAGTGTCTCACCACTCTCCCCATGAAAGATTTCATTCTTCCAGTGTAGTAAAAAGTATCTCTTCTTCTTAGACGCACCCTGTATATATTGAAAGGACAAAATGAGTCTTGTCTACTCCAGGCTGAACAATCCCAACTCTCTCAGCCTGTCTTCACAGGATTGGTGCTCCAGCCCTATGATCATCTTGGCCCTCCTTTGGACTTACACTGAGAGGTCCATGTCCTTCTTGTGCTTGGGATCCCAGAGTTGGATGCAGCCCTTCAGGTGGGGTCTCAGAAGGGCTGATAAATGGGCAAAATCCCCTCCTCCCACATGCTGCCCACACTGCTGTAGATGCAGCCCAGAATACATTTGACTTGCTGGACTTCAGCCAGACATTGCCAAGTCATGTCCATCTTTTCATCCACCAACATCCCAAAGCTTTTCTCAGCAGGGCTGCTCTATTTCCATTCTTTACCCAGTCAGTATTTGTGCTCCAGGTCACTTGCAATCCTTTGGGATTCCTGATGTGTATGGGAGGAGATGGTGGCTGCTGTCACCCCTGCCCACCACACATGTGCCTCCTCATCTACTCTTGGGCCAGATGCTGGCTTTGGGCATGTCTTAGCATACCCTTGGGACTTCCCCACCTCAGGAACCCCCTTACCTGAACACCACAAGCCCCTTTCCACTGTGGGATCCACCTCCTACAGAATCAAGAAAGCTGGAAAATAATATTTTCCCTCATAAATAAGGTTTTTCCTCATGAAGTAAATTTTTTTTTTTCAAAAGACAGACAACATTAGATATGTTCTAAATATATTCTTCCTGTGTAACCTGCAATTTATTGTTTTTTTGCATTTATATTTTGCATTTTTGTTTTCAATAAATATGAGTTTCAGGAAAAGCAAAATCTTTTAGTTATGACCTGACAAACAATTTTAGTAAAGGAGTGAGTACATACATGAAAAGTTTCACACTGATTAAAAAAATTTCAAACCATCAAGGCTGCCCCATCTTATTCAACATTTAAGAACTCTATGAAAAGTAAAGCTGACTGAAACAGTGTTAGATGAAAGAATAAAATTTTGATGACAACTGGAAAAAAAAAATCAGAATGGAAATTTATCAATTTATGAACATGACATTTTGAAATCTTTTAGTTGCTCCCAGATAAACCCATGCCCATAGCAAACTTAAATTCAGCTGAATAATTTTCAATTCACGTACTACTGTAGGATGCTACATATGTAAGAAGGTGTAGATTTGTAACTTCCTGTGTTTAAAAAGATGCATCTCATTTAAAATCAAGCAGCAAACACAGAAACTGAGTGATATAAGAACAGAATAGGACCAAAAACTGCACTTTGTCACACCCTGTGTAAAGCTACAGTTTAGTTAATTAGCTATGGCCACACTTATGAAGAAACTGAAGAAGCATTTATTACAAAGAGCAACAACCTGATTACTTTAAAATATGACTGTTTTTTCACATTATCTGGAATTAAAGATCAGAGATAAGTAGTTATGGTATGGTCTTCCATTGTGTTCAGCTTTGCAAGAAGAAAAATGACTCCTTATGTTGGTTTGTTGGCTTCTGTATTAAATCAAGATGTTTGTTGCATTTTTTTTCTGAGTATTATCACTCAGAAATAGATCACAGATGTTTTTTTCAAGGAGATGGAGAAGTAAAACTATTGCTTTTTATATATGAACTTAAAAAGCACAACATTGTAATGCAAACCAGCAAGCTGGTCAAAAGTTTTGTTCAATATTTCAGATTTTTTGTAAGCTTATATATTTTGAAAACCATAAATAATGAGTTTGATTTTATTTTGCCACTTAATTTTTCTCACTGTATAGAATATCAGAAGGAGGATTATGCAGATATTCAAATGTCCACAAGCTGAGTCTCTCCTGCTGCCATCACAAATCTGAATGGCATTACCTAAGTTGACAAATGTTCACATATGTCAGTGAAGATGTCTTCACACATTAGGCCTTTCCACCATAGCAATTTCAGCAAAAATAAGTTAAGTGTGTGCATGTGCACGTGTGTGTCTGTGTGTGTGTGTGCCAAAGGGAAAAGCAAAGCTTTCTGTAGCTTTTTCCTCATCTTGGCAAGCCCAGTGCAGGAAGTGGATCTTCTGCACTGAATCTCATTCTTTTAAACAGTGATCAGGGACCAGGACTCAAAATTTACTTCTTTTTTTTTTTTTTTCCTTCTCATCTTCATTTTGATTATAATAGAAAGTTGCAGCAAAAAAGTGAAATGTTCTGGCCCCACACCTACCAATGGATAGAGAACTTTTCCTTGTGATGGACATTTCTAGTCCTTAATAAAGAAGGCAGCTGGAATAAGGTGCTTTATAATCACTGGACTGAGTAAGTCAAACAGCACCAAATACCACTGCATGCTACCTGCAGAGGGGTGGCTTTTTCAGAGGACTTGCAACATCAGGAAATACCTAAAAGCAACACTTGCACAGTGGGTAAAAATATAAAACCTTTGCATGATGAGTTTGTGCCTAATGATCTTACCTGTGACCTTACCTGTGTGCTTTTCCCCACTGGGAAACTACTTCAGCCCTCAAAATCAACAGTTACTGACTTGCATGAAGTAAAAAATTAGATGGAGTTTAGTCTGATAAATAACCCAAATAAGGAAGCTGGGACCACGGAATTTGCTGAAATTCTAACTGTAACCATTGTTGCATGATTTTGTGTTGGCATTTGGAAACAATACAGTAAATTGAAATCCTGACCTCATGCAAGAAATAATTAAAGAGTGGATGAAATGGTAGTTCCACTGAAATCAGCACATATAGTTTGATCCCAAGTATGCAGTCTGTTTTTTCTTTTCAAAAAATAAATGGAAATACTTATTCTTTGAAGTCTATATTCATTACAACTGTCTTAGGACATGAAAACAGCTACATATGGTGCTAAAAATGCAGTGCAAAGCTACCTAGCTTTGCTGACATTATATTTTGTGCAGAGATTTCTGTTTGGAGATTGAAATGCACTGAAATATTTCAAGTGAAACAGTAAGCAAGAATGTGAAGTATAAGGAAACTTCCACCAAAAGTCACAACTACAAGCCCACGTGACCAGTTTCATCTGATCCCACTAGACCTGTTAAAGCTAAAGCATAAAAAGGTAAAAAAAACAAAACAAAACAAAACAAAATAAAAACAACCAAAGAAAACCACAAAAAAGGATTGCATATCTGCAGTATTTAAAATTTGATATTGACACATTACTATAATGAATAGTACAATTTAGTATTACTTGTATTGCAGCACTTCAACACTCTTGATACTGATTCTTCTCCAGGTGGGTGATACTGTTGTTCTGCAAAACAGCCTTACTATTGAGAGGACACACATGATAGTATGGAATCACAGCAGGGGAGAGGTTGGGAAGTATCTCTGGAGGAAGTCTAGGCCAAACACCCCTGATCAGGGCAGCATCCTTCACAGCACACAACTCAGGATCATGTCCAGTCAGACATCATACATCCCCAAGCAAGAGGACTCCATGGCCCCTTTGGGCAGCCTCTGACAGTTTTGGAACACCTTCTGGGTAAAAAAGATTTTCTTGTATTTAAGTAGAATTTCCCGTATTGGTTTTTTGCTCATTGCATCTTATCCTTTCACTGATCATCACTGAGATGAGCCTGGACCCTTATGAATCTTTTATGATTCATGAGATATGCATTCCCCATAGTCATCTTTTCTCCAGACTGAAGAGTTCAAGCTCCCTGAGCACCCCTTTGTTCCCCAGATGCTCTGGCCCATTAATGATCTTTGTGGCTATTTGTTGGACCCACTCCAGCATCTCCATGTCTGTCTTGCACTAGGGAGCCCAGAAGTGGATGCAGTACTCCAGGTGTGTCTCAGCAGTGCTGAGTAGAGGGGAATGATCACCTCCCTCCCATGCTACTAGGCTTCCTTGCTGCCAGCACACTTTGCTGGCTTAGGGACCACTTGTGTCCACCAAGTTGCTCTCCATCATTTTGCCCCCCTGTTCTTTTCAACACGTGGAGTTACTCCTACCCAGGTGCATTTCTTTTTGTTCTGCTTTATTTTTAGCCCATTTCTTCTGCCTGTTGAAGTCACTTTAAATGGCAGCAAACAAATGTATTTTGGCATCTACTTGAATATAGTTTTGTTAGGGTGTAAAAACCCCCAAACAAACGCAACGTAATAAATGATAGAATTGCTCTCATTGTGCAAAGAATGAGAATTTGCAGTCTAAGTGCAGAAAACCTAGTGAAGGTAGGTAAAGAGGGCTGTCCTCCATTTGGAGAGAAGGGCAACTGAAGCATAGAAGTTAAATTTTCACCCTAACTTTACAAAGGGAGTCAGTGGTAATGAATTTACTCATATTCCCTAGTCGGCTCAATTAATCAGATCATTTTTCTGCCCAGGTGTCTCAAAATAAATGGAACATACAGATCATGCTGTACAATGTGCAATACCAGAAAATTTAGTAAAGTAGACCTTGATCACACAGAAATTAGGAAAAATTATCAAAGACACAGAGCATTATTAGTTCTCTTGCAAAAATGGCAAATAAATTCGATATAGGGAACCTACAACTGTTTTCAATATTTGAAAATCCAAAGTTCAAAAGCTCAACATTAAAATCTCTTTTTCATACAGCAAACAGTACTCTCTGTGAGCAATTACACAAATAGCTCTTAAGGTGTAAAGGAAAAAATATGATCACAAAAACTTCAATTTCATCTCTGATACCAAGTTAATACATTAACCTGTATCTCAGTTCATTATTGTTTAAAAAAATAATCAGGGGAAAAATTTTTAGGTATTGTCAGGCCTTTTAACTGCTCTTGGAAAAATCTCTGTTTGATACTGTATGTATCAAAATCATGATACATATTACTCCTCACTCTGTACTATAACACTTACATAACACTGGGAAATATTAATCTCATCTGCATTATGTATACAAAACATGTATATTTAATATTATTTAAGTAATGGTACAACTTTTTATATACTACATATATGAACTTACAGATAAGAAAAAAAGATATTCTGAAAGGAATATTTATTCCCTGTTTCTAATCTTTCAGTTGTTACATGAGAATGAGTCTCTTTGGATCATAAAAGCTGAATGTTCTACATCACAAACATTTTTTTCATCTTGTATCTAAACTTTTCAGAAGCACAATTCTTATCAGCTGAACATATGCACAAACAGCACAGGATTTTATATTGTTTTATACATACACATACTTCATCAGTATGCTGAAATCAAATGACCAAGTAAATATTTATAACAATATACAAACACACCAGGGAATTTCTTTTTGGATGAGTGAAATAAAAAAAACCCTCTAGTAGAAGAATGCAATATGGTGTTTAAATACATATTTGCAAATTAAAAGAAATTTTAGGTTGTACTGTGCTGCACATAGGGTTTGTGAAAATTATAAGTTTCTTGTTCTCCATAAAATTTTACACCAAAAGACTGCAGCTGACATTCTTATCAGAAACAAGCTGTGCTCTGCTCTTGCCAATTAAAACCTAAAAGACACGTTAGTCCTCTTATGACTCATTTTAGTTTGGTATTACCTGGTGGGATATTTCTATTTCTTTTTAACAGAAGACAAAACAACACCTGACAGAAGTTCAAGAGGCATAAACTTTGCAGCTGCAGGATTCCTGCTGGAGATCAGCCCCTGCCCTTGGGCAAGGGCAGCTTCTCCAGGCAGCAATCCCTGCAGCTCAGGCAGGATAAGAGACCCGAGAGAGCAGAGCAAAGGACTCTGAGCAAAGCACAGCTCAGTGTGGCTCTGCTGCCTTACAGTTTACGAGCTGAGGAGTCAGCCCAGTCACATCACACACTTGAAGACATGAGACATGGCTGTATTAAAGCAGAAGAAGTAACAAACTAAGAGACTAAAGAAAATAAGCCAAGCAAATGCAGGATGAAATGTGATGCATTTTTGCACATTTCCCCATCTGAAGCCAAGCTACTGTGCTGAGCCTTCTGCTGTTACAAAGGTATTCCCTGCTACCAGGCTTCCACACAGGAGAGAGATAGGATACAGAGGAGTGAAAGAGCAGATAATTCACCAAACTGCATACTCTCATCAAATAGCATAATTAATCTACCTTAGCAGCTGGCCCTAATGAAGATAAGGTATCTAAAATTATTCCTCTGAAGCAAACAGGGACACAGGAAATGAAACCAATTTTAATCTGAATCTGAGCCCACTGCAGTCAAAACATATTTGATTATCTCTCAGCAGAAGCCAGAAGAACTTCTGGAAGGTGTCAGTAGCCAAAGGAAAAGCAGGATACCCAGCATCTTGTAGAGCCTGGATAAATAAAAATGTTTTGCAGTAGACAGTGAAACTTATATTAAGCCGGAAGAAAAATATAAATTATTCTGTGCTGAAATATGTCTCTGTCTTATTACAATCTCTGTCTCCCCAAATAAAGTTCTCCAGTAGGCAGAATCCTCAATTCTGATCTGAGTCAATGACTCAGTCTGTGACCTTGGGCTAATCACTTGACCTTCATCTGAAGCAGTCAAGCCAGCTAGAAAATTGTGTGAAAATATCACATTGCTGCAAACCAGTTTCTGTACCTAAAATGAGATTTTCTTTAGGAAAAAAATATACACTGCAGGGAAGAAAATAAATTATTATTTATCCTGAACTCTGGGTTAGAAGGCCAAACCAATAATTTCCAGTGTTCACTCTATAATGATACAATTCTTGCCTCATAAATACCATGACACTGTGTAAGACACATATAAATAGTCTGCAGTTACTTTTTAAGCAAAATTTATTCACATGCATGAAATTTTAAAGAATTCTGTCAGTTCAACTCTTCAACATTTAAAAAATCAGTGTTGTCAATGTCTGCAACAACCTTGCAGAAGAAAAAAGGTTGAAGCTTACTAAAATTTATGTAATTCACAGCAAGGTTCCAAGCACTTTCCCATTTCAAACCAGTGAGGTTCAAATGAGAATATGCAGTTCAAACAAAATATCACTGAAACCAGAAAAAAATTAACTTAAAAAAAATTCTTTAATGTGTTCATTAAAGAGTTGGAAATATTATATAATGTATGCAGGATTACCTACCCTTCAGTTGTTTTCAATTATTGAATTTTCTGGTTGAAAAAAAGCCAGGGTTTTAACATATTTTGTTTCAGATATGTTCTGAAAGTTTAATATTTCAATCATGAATGAAAAATCTAACATAAACTGATTTTGTTGCAAATTGTCTGAGATCACAATAGTTAAGTAGAAGGGTATAAATATAGTTATATAAAGCAATTAATATTTAAAATGTGAATAGCAGATTGAAAAAATGGCCAATAGTTCCTCATCTTTTATTTTCTTCTTTCATCTGCCATTGTCTTTCTTTCATTTTACAGTAAAAAAAAAAAAAAAAAAAAAAAAAAAAGGGGGAAAANAAAAAGAAAAGTGGGAAAAGTGGGAAAAGAAAAGTTTTAAGTAAATAAACAAAAGAGTATTATATTGAAAATTCAAACATGAAGTATGTAATACCCCTAAAACAAGAAGATTCATTTTTATATTGTGGCCCTGAAATTAAACACTTCAATTTCTAACACTTTAATTTCTGAAAGTATGATTGTTAAATGCATTCCCATTTTCTCATGCTACTGTGGGTGCAGGCATGTGGCTAGTTTATATCTCTTTCTAAGAAGGGCAATTAACCCACTAAGATCTATAACAAAAATATAGGAGATTTTTCCTCATGGCAGGGGAGTGTGGTGAGGTGGAGGGAGAACAAAAAAGAAAAATTGCTGCTGAAAAAGAGTGAGAATTTTCAATTTGGCTTGGATATACAGAATAGTTGAAAACAAAACATCAAAGCTTCAAAGTTTTAGAAGACATTAGTTTTAGCCACTATGAACAATATCCCCATGAGAAATATTTGAGAATTCTGCTTATGCCACCAACAGAAATTGTGACTCAGAAATTGTAACTAAGTGTAGAAATTCTATCTAATGCGGTCTAAGGCAAATGCTAAAACATATCTGGCTAAAACATCTGGAAATGCATGGAATTGATGAAAGATGGTAAAGAAAGTCAAGTGTTATTTAAGATGGTCTTAGGTCGGATGTAAAAATTCACCCACTGCATCCATTCCAGTAGAGGTCGAGAAGAGAAATGGTTTGGTGAAACTTTTTGAGCAAACAGCCTCATACTCCTGGCTGACTGACACTGGAGCTGTTTAAACTTTTAGAAGTTCACTTATGCTCTTGTTCAAGTGCAACGTTCTGCTTTCCCTGAAATTAATGTGAATTACTATGACATGAGAAGAACCATATCCATGAGTAGAAAAAGGAATATGCTCAGATCACTTCACATAAGTTTTGTAGGACAGGACTAGAAGTGTGAAAAGTGTGTCTCAAATAGTTTGGTTTAAAGTTTTAATATTAATTTTATCTGAGAAGCAATTTGTTGAATTAATCCATAATATGAAGCATTGGCCAGTCTTACTGAGATTTATTGACCATAGCAGGCTAACATTTACAAAGGCTTTCCCTCCCTCAATAATAATCTCTTACTATCAGCAATAAATCACTATGTTGGTCTCCTAAAAAGTCAATATCTAGTTATTAATCACAGATAAAGTAGTTTGAAGCATATACATTTCTTCTACCTTCATTTGTCAGCTAAGATGCTGATTCTGCCCTGATTATATAACGTGGAAAAACTATGTTCCTTTAATTTTTCTTTAAAGAATGAGGAAAATTATTTCAACTAGTTTCATTTATCTTTTATTTAAAGAAATATAATTCAAGTGTTACTTTATTTAAAGGAATATGCTTCATTAAATGGGAGATGCTTCTTTACCATTTTAAAGAGATAGCTTTCGTTACAAAGAAGAAGTTATTTAAAACTTGTCTTGCCCTCTATGCAATTTGAAATGGAACTGTGTGAATACTGAGAAGCAAAAAATTCTGCAATGTGCTCTTAGTACTTTATCAACTAAGTCTTATTAGAAATGTTGATTTTGTAGATATAAATTCACTGAATATTACTTTTCACTTTTCCAATATCTTAAAAAAGAGTGATTACATCTTGATTAATATTTCTAGAATTTTATTCCATCTCTCAGATATATTCACAAGACACTATTAAATAGAAAACTGTAAGTTTGACCCCAAGACACCAATTTGAATTCCAGCTGGATGCCCTGAGGTATTTAAAAGACATTATATGTGTGATCTTTGAGACCTGAAATGGTCTGTAAGTTTTGATACCACTGGTGGCTCAACCAACATGCACACACTTCTGTGTGTCCATGTGTGCCAAGGAGCTAAACATCCACCTAGTCCATGTTTTCTGTTGTGATGTTAGTAGAAAAAAGTTAAAAATATTTGTGTTTATCTGAACAAAAGGGAAATCTAAGAAATGTCTGCTGCAAATCAAAGCCATGGGGCAGTAGTGCTCCTGCTATCACTGCCAAGAGCTGGATTACCTTAGCTTGCTCAACAGGTATATTTTGTTCTCTCTCTAGTCACTGCAGCTCGAGATGTGCTTTCTTCTGGCCTCCACCTGACCTTACAAAACACACTGTTTGTTTCTTGTACTGCTGCACATATGTGACTCACATCATTCATTATTCATTGGCTAAGCTGCACCCCAAAGCACTTCAGTGTCACCTGAAGACCATCTAATCTCATTCCTGACACTTTCTTCCAGGTGTTATTCACAGAGCAAGAGGCACCCTCTAGTCCCTGTCCTATCTAACACACAACTCTTGAGGCTTGGTATTAGCACAAACTAACAAGGCTTGATTTTCATGGAAGAAAATAAAAGATTAATATATTCACAACTAATTATGAAAACTGACAGATTAAGGCGTTCATGCTCTGGGAATAGCAAAGCAATCCTGATTACAGAAACTACATAATGTGTTATAATTGTTTTGGGGAATACCTTAATTCTGTAGAGCAGTCCCTATGTTCTCCACAAGTATTTGATATTCCATATCAATAGTTGGTACTTGCCAGCCATGTGCTTCAGCACGGTATTTAAGCAGGCAAAGATCTTCAGGAAGGTAAATTTAGACAGAAATTCTCATGTACTTAAATTTGTTTCACAGAATTAGATGACGTAAAGTATCATTCTTCAGATAGTTAAGTAGCTTGAGGAAATTTTGATAAAAATAAACTGAAATGAAAGAATGAAATCAATATAGCTAATCCAGTTGAAGACAGCAGCATGAATATTCTCTAAATAACAGAAGAACATCTCCACAGAATCTTATTGTTGTCATACCTGCCATTCTGCCATAAATATCAAAATAGTAAAATATCAGTTAATTTTTCACTGTTCAAAACTTTGCTCATGTAGGTGCTTTTGTTTACATCTGGTTTTTATCATCCCTTATCTTTCACCACAGAAGATGGATGCTGTCAGCAAATCACTTGGAAAGGATCATTTGACTAAGAATTTTTTAAAAAAGGCTTGAGTCATACTAATGACAGAGAAAATAGTTTCTAAGTCAGATGCCATGCTTAGTATCATTTGCAGAGAGAAGAAAACGTCTCCAAATTGTCAGGCTAATCTACAGCCCATGATTATTCCTCCGTTTTAACCGATGTTAAAGTCTGTGGGACAACCCCTGAGAAATTTTTCAACCCTCCCAATTGCTGTTGTTTCCACTAGGAAGCAGTGTTCATCACTCCATTCTATCACTTTTCAGCTAGAGTAAAGCTTGTGCTCTTTGGCAGATACCAAACTCCAGCCAGTGCTGAACTGCAATATGTGTCCACTGGCCATGGTCGCATGAACAAATCTCAGCATCTGAGACAACAGACTTGTAGAAAAAAATTTCCAGAAGTGGTATAGCCTTGTTGCCAAGATCTCAGTTGGTCATCATACGTAGGGGACCAAAACACTGATTTAAGAGCAGTAAAAAACAAAAAACAAAACCACTTTGTTCATTTGACATAAAATATTTTCTTTATTAGAAAAGGTATTGGTGCAGACTTATGTGACCTTGGTCTAACATTGCAGAATTGTCTCCAAGGGAAAGTAAGGACCACTTTGTGACCTTCCCCTCATGATGCACTCATTCTGTGCTCTGCTTTCTCAATTGTGCTGGCCAATCTATTGTTTCTCTGGATGTCTTTCAAACTCAAACACACCAGGCTGCTCATTTTCAAACAAGGAGAAGACAAAACAGCAAACACAAAACAGATGTTAGTCCTCTTCTTTAATTCAGTTCACAGATACACTAAGACTTTGATATAAGACCCTTCACAAGAGTTACAGACTACACAGTTACTAATGAGTCTATTTTTATGTTACCTTAAAAAATAACTGGTTTTAGAAGGGCTCCACAGAGCAATATCCACCTCTTATCCATACCCTTCACTCAGTAACTCAAAAAGTCCAGGAAATAGAGTAAATGGAAGTGAGACATCAGAAGCTTCATACTCTGTACCAATTTAAAAGCTATTGAGAAGTTCATGCATTTTCACATTATGCAGTGGTGTCATTTGTCTTTGTTTGGCACCAATTCTCCAGTAAGCTTGACTTTTCACCATATAAATGGCTCTGATACTGTATTAGCACAGGGGACTAAACAGAAGCAGCTCTGTAGTACTACCCATGCATTTAAAAGCACTACCTATTTCAGCTGATGTCAAAGGAGCTGTCCCACTATTAAAACTAAAACAGGATCTGACCATAACAGATAGCTATATTCCACCTGCAGTGAGTAGAAATAAATCTACAACAACGCCATTACCAATACATTTTGCTCTGTTGCCTCTCAAAAGAGGGTTTTGTTCTGCTTCTCTTATGTTTTAATTTATTTGCAGTAGTGGAAAATGTGGTCAAAAGATTTTTATATGGACAGGACCACTGAAAGGAAATGCACATTTGAAACTTTTCAATCCATTCATATACAGATTTTCCTTCCTTCCTTTATTGTGATAAGATTGGTTTCCTGAGGTGGAATATGTATTAAAAACTAAACCACTGATAATTAAATACAGGTGACGCTGTAGAGATGGAAGATTTTTGTCAGTTTTTGTTCCTTTTTCTGACCTTTTTTTTTTTTTTGTTAAACATAGTGAAAGAAATTTGAGGTACACATTACACCTTTCAAATACCAATGTTGAATTCACCTTTTAATTAGGAGGTGTATTCCCACTTGGTGCAAATATGAAAATCCTACTGGCACTCACCTGAGTACTTCACCCTTCTGGGCAGCAGGGTAGATCTTTTCCATGATTAAGTATATCTAAGGTTAAGCTCAACACAGTTTTAAAGATCTAGAAACTTCATTAAAAGAAATCCACCTTTAAAATAACAAAATTATTGTATTTTCATTGAAATTTTCTTCAATAAATTTTATGTCTGATTTCATTGAAAAGCTTATTCCCTTCAGCCAACCAGCATCAGCATTCTTAACAGTAGTGTTTATATGGGACAGACTTACTACAATGACAAATTATCTCATTTACAGCAGTGTCCAGAAGTTCCCTTGCTAAAGACACAAATTATGCCAATTATTCATCACTTTTTTATAATACCTTCCTGACGCACGATATAAATTTGCTCATAAAAAAATATGATTCCCTTTCCACTTCACCCCTCCACATTTCATTGAAAAGGTGACATGATTGTGGGTAATGGTTATGGGTCCTAGCTTTTGCAGCTTCAGTGTTCATACTATAAATAAATAAGGAAATTAGAGCTGTGTTTGAGCAGCTTATAAAATCTGAATATTAATATTTCAGCACTGGTTAATGCCATTCTGAGAAACGCAAATTTTCCAGAAAGGCCTGTATCCTGAAACTCCTCATGCCAACAGGATTTTACACTTATACTGAAAAGTGAATGTATACAATTAAACATGGTTCTCATTCCCTGAAACAGTGCAATGGTCTACCTGAACCTCAAAATATCTGTCCCTAACAAATTACGACTTCAACAGCTGTTGTGGGCTGGGTGGAATTCAGGGAATTTCCCAGGAGGTTGAGTTTTTAAATAGATGTTTCTGCCTTTCTCTGTACCAGTGTCTTCCACAAAGATAGGAAGAAGGGGCAAGTACTTCTAGCTGTTCTAATCTGGGGGCATGCATATTGAAAATAAGTAAGGCAGCACCAAAACTTAAAGAACAATAATGATTCTGCTCTTCTGATGGAAATTATATTTTCTCTGATACAAAATACAAGAAAAATACAAGCTGTAGATGCTGCTCCCTTGAAAATATTCAAGGTCAGGGTGGATGGGGGTCTGAGCAACCTAATCTGGTAGAAGGTGTCCCAACCCCTCTGTCAGACACTAGTAAGTGTCTGAACAGTCCTGTGACATGATCCCTTGCTGAAAGATCCCAAAAGAACATCCCTTCATTACAAATAAGATTGTGTGACTTTCCAAAACCAGGTCTGCACATGGTTAAATAGAAAAATTACATGAACGACCTACTTATCTAGGAAATCTAGGAGCGAAATAATGATAAAGTGTTGTCCTGAGTCAGAGTTATCTGATTTCAATAAATGACAATGTTCCTTTGTTTATTCTCCTGCACAGAAAACAGGAGTAGTGTCTAAATAATGGAATGTATGCAAGAGTAATGACACAGGAAAAAAATTAAATTAGAACCTACCACAGCAAAATCAGTAAGTTTAGAAGTTTTGCTGAACATCCAATTTTATTTTTATTTTTGATTTTACATTTACTTCTAAATTTAAATTTCATTTTACATCTACTTTTATCTGGTTACCATGAATTATTGAAATAAAGTTAGCAGAAGTACATTTATCCAAAAGACATGTTTAGATAAAGAATTGGTGCATTATGTTCTGATCCAATGACACTAAGGACACTGGCAAATCATCCTTTCATTTCAGGGATACAGAGTCAGACCTCTGGTGAGTGAAAGAAAAAGGCACTACCTATTAAAAATGATGTACTGCACAGTAATTACATGTTCTTGTAAATGATTCAATAATTACACAAAGTAACTCCAAAAATAGTTTCACTTGCTGTTTCAGAGTCCACGATAAAACCCTTCTTCAAAAGCAAGAAGTAATCAAGAACATACCCAGTACTTTTAAAATACTGATTGCATTGTGCTTAAACTTGCAACATATGTTTATGTTGTCACCACAACTGAGCAGTTTTTGGAAGAAAATTCCCAGGAATATTACTTCACAATTTATTAAAATATGTTCTACCACATCTATGTCCCTTTCTAGGGTGTATCTTATATATTTATCTTCCTAAGTAAGAATCTTAATACAAGTAGAATTTTAATTACTAGTTGTTACCACAGCTTCTTGTACTTTTAAATGAATATGCTGCATTGTAATAACAGGTACATGTTCTAAAAGTGGGTTTAATTGTTGAATTCTGAGGAAAATAATTGAGATATATAAATATACTATTTCAAAACATTAAAAAAGAAAATTTACAATTTACCTGCTACAACAGATGAGATAATTTTGAAAATGAGGGGGTTTATGGGTTTACAAGAGACACACAAACTTAACCTCTATCACTAAACTTTTTGTTAGCCTCCAACACAGAATGACCAGGTGAACTACTTTTGCAAAGAGACTCCAGATTGAGTTAATTCCAAAACAGTGCTTGATATGTATTTGGAGAATGCCAAAACCTTTTAAATAATTTAACTATTTAATGGTTGAACAACTTGAATGATTTAACAATTTTAATGAGAAAATTCCAGTAGCTGGAGGCATGCCTTGATGGTGTTTAATTTGCCAGAGCAGACAGAGACCTAAAGTTTACAAACCTTTTTCTACAGATGATAACCAAAGACCACTACTGTGAGTGGCCATCATCTCCTTGGCAAGCACCAAATGCATTTTAAAGCAGATAGAAGTGTAGAATTAATATGTTAGCACTTGAAAGCTAAAAAAGGAATAGAAAGGAAGATACAGAACTCCCATGAAATATTCACATACAGAATCATACTGGCCACTACACTTGGAAGAGAGAGTGAACCCCTAAGATACCTGAATTATAGACAATCTGAACACTGCTTTATTCTGGAGACCTAGAAGTTACCATGGCTTTAGAATCTGATATTAGACTGTGGCTTCTCAAATTATACTAGAAAACAAGGAAACCAGAGGGAAAATATTCTTGGCTTTGTCAAATATCAATCAGTCTCTCCCATCCTCTGCTCTTGAATGGAAACACATAGAGAGCAGATTGTTTTAATTTCCTGAACAGAAGTTACCACAGCTGCATTTCATTCTAGCATGAGAAAGGTATGGAAATGAAAAAGTAGGTTTTGGATCTATGTGGATATCAAGAACAATGACTGTCTGCAGCAAGTGAAATGGGCACCTGTATGCTCTGAAGATCCCGCTCGAGTGACTGCTGGTGATTGAGGTTGTCACCTCATCTAGAAGCCTGGTACCTTGACCTGCTTATTTATATTCCACTGAGCTGTACAGAGGTTAAAGTTAAATCCTTGGCACCACCTGTGTTTCTGAACATTTCAGAGGATGACTGCTCACAGCTACAGCACACATACATATCCCTTATAATGACTAAAATCCATGTTTGAGGACTCCTGAGGAAAGGAAAACAAGCAGCCCACGGAATGTCATGACTGATAACTAGGTTGGCTGTACAAACTCAGAAATCAAACTATATTAGTCTGTTTCTAGTAACCTACAAGGAACTAAAGGTCTGGCACACACATGCAGAAGAAATTATTGACAGGAATACCAATACATTACAGATTTCTTCTTCCCAGACTACTTTATTTTTTTTCTACAGAGGAAGAAATGGCAGGCAGGATGAACCTGAATGTTTTATTCATTTTTGTTTCCTGAGCCATAGCTTGCTTCTACTCCTGATTCCTCAAAGTAAAGCATCTGTTTGAAACTCAGAATTGTAGATAGAATAAAGGCACTTCTAGTGTGGGAAAGGAATAATATTTGGGAAAAAAAATTGTATTTTGTTCTGTAACTTTAAAATGAAGGCCTAAAAGTGTATTTTTCTTGAGTCATCTTCAGCCTTATGTGTTTTTTCTTTCTGAGCTAACGGTGAAACATAATGTTGACCAAATTCACCTGTCTCCTTATATCCCTCTCTTATTCCTGTACATTCTTTAAAGACACATATATCAAACTGTGTCCACCCAAAGCTCAAGGTATTAATGTGAAGAAGTTTGGGGCACATTACTGCTGTTGTCATTTTTTCCCCAATTCCCTAATTTTGTGCTCCTGGACCTACTTCCAGGGGAAAGAAGTCAGTGTAAAGTTTGTCAAAAGGAGGGCTTTTGAAGTTTGCTGTAATAGGAGTTTTAGAGTCTTATCTATAAGACTTATCCATACTAAATTTGTGTGACTGTTATTGAATACTACATATAACACTTCAGCTGAAACTTTTTAGTAAATCAAAATTTCAGAAGTAAAAAGTAGCATGGACTTGCTACACAGACATCAAATTTGCTCTTGGTTAATTGTAATGGATTAATATCTTTGCAGATTTGTCAGATTGAGTAAATACAAAAGACAGACATGGACTTTAAGAAAAAGTGTTAATAACCTATCAATAAAAAGCATATGACATTAACAATGCAATAGTGATTTCAAAGCTCTATTTGATCTAAGGCAAATAAAAAAAAGAGAGACTGAATAGCACCTTCATTATGAACAGATTTTTTCAGTAGAATTAGTCTTCTTTTACTTCAGACATTTATATCTTATTTTTGTATTTGATGTATTTGTATTTCTATTTTTGCATTTCATGGAGATAGATATTTCTCGCATGCAGTTAATCTGACACTTTTCAAACATCTACTTTAGGACATATAAATACATATCCAAATGTGATTCTTCTCCTCCACTGCCAATACAGACAATCTAAGCTATCTAAATATTTAGCATTGACTTCAATTGACTAAATGTAGGTAGTTAAAAGAATTAAGGAAGATCCTATCTTCGATATCCATATAGTGGATGAAAACTGCTCAATGAGATTACAAAATGTGCAACACTTAAAACATTTCTAGCAATTTCAGGAGTGATTTCAGCATCTTACTGCATTTTGCATTAGGACTTTTATAGTCTCAGCTCAGAGATCTGTATAATGTGGTGAATCCTGACTTCCTTTTTTTTTTTCCCCTGGGGAAAAAAAAAAAACTTTTCAGTTGAGAAGATGAAAGTGCTTTGTTTGTCTTCCAAAAACTGCAAAATCTCTGGGTGACTAGTTATTTGTTACTGAAGAATAAGCTAATGTATCAACCTTTGAGAGGTCATTATATTAACAAACAATCAGAAAAAAAGAATAATAAGAAAGAGAAACTAACTGAAAAGGCCAACAATTTTTAGTATTTTTTTGTTTTGTTTTGGCTTTTAACTCATTAATATTCTTATGCGATACATTTATCCTAATACAGTTGGCTCTAATTATACCTAAAAAAATATTTTCCAATAATGATAAGGTACACTGAAAATATGGTAATACAAGAGTTGATATTATTTTATGATGCCTTCATTAGTTACCTTATGCAGTGACATTAGTAGGGAAATTAAAAGCAGCCAAATAAGGCTGATCAGGTGCTTTATATGAGTGCCATGCTGCCCTTATGCAGAGGAACATTAATGTCAGTGCCAAAGCCACACTGCATACAGTATCAATATTTGTGTTCTTGTGAACCTTGTTTCTTATTCATGTTGCAAATGGCATGATTAGAAAAAATAAAATAATATTTGCAGTCTAAGCATAATGACTACAGAAAATAATAATAATGTGTGAGGATAAGTAACACAGCTGTAACCATGGTAACATTGCAGAGTGAATAATTCACAGTAAATAACATACTTGATGAAGTTAGCCTACTTTTGCTGGACTGGAATGACTGCTAGCAGATTACAATTTTCTCTTCAAATGTGCTTCAAAAGTACCTGGGACATACAGGAATATTTTGCATGTGATCCTTAATGTCTTAATTTTAAGTTGTTTGGTAGCTGTGACTGGAGACCAGACTTTTTTTATGCTGCCTGATTAGATGAGCATCTATTCCCAGTTTAATCCAGGTTCCGTTAAATTCAGAAGAGAGAGATACCTATCACATTGAGTTAGAACTGGATCAATAAGGACTTTGAATTTATCTTGTTTATCATTAATGATTTTTGCTCACAGAATTGAATAACTAGCCATAGAACTGTGGGCTCTCTATTCATGAAATAAATTATCTCTCTCTCTCTCTTTTTTTTTTTTTTTTTTTTTTTTTTTTTTTTATTTAAAAAAAAAAAGTTTTTTTTATTTTTTTAA